>JABSTQ010002809.1:0-62500 GCA_013358835.2 Ixodes persulcatus
CGTTTTGGCAGTTGTGGTGGCAGGCTGCCATCAAAATAGCGTGGGTGATATTCCGTGATTGATTGAAATTGTTTGACGAAACATGTTTTTGAAACCCGGCGTGAACGGTAGCCCGGTCTTTGAGGACCCGGTGAAAGTTTCACGAGATCGCGCAGCACCGGGGAAAAGCAGCGCAGCACGCATCGAAAGTCGCATCGAAAGAAGCATCGAAAGCAGACGCCGGTACGTAGTCTGCTTTCGATGCGAGCTGCGCTGCTTTCCCCCGGTGCTGCGCTTTCGTAGAACTTTCGCCGAGTCCTCAAAGACGAGGCTACCGTTCACGCCGTGTTTCAAGAATTCGTTTCGTCGAACAACTTTAATCAAGCACGAATTATCACCCACGGTACGGTGTACTAGATCTACGGCTATTTGGCAGCCTGCCGCCATTGAGCTGTCCGCCATATTACTATGATGGCTAGAGATGATATAACTCTACCTAAAGATGGCCGACCGTGGCCGCATTCCGGTCCATAGGCAGAGCTGGTCAAACGCGATCCAGCAATTGTCATTGAGATCAGTAACCTGAACCAATACGTGCAGCCGTGCAGTTCCCGGAGTGGACACTGCAGGAGAAATCGCGGCGTTGCGATCGCCATTAGCTCGGTTCTCGAGTACGGATCGGAGCCACTTTTTTCAAGCAGGCTCTATGGCAGTTTCCCAACTGAGTTGGGAAACTGGCATAGAAACACTCAGTTGGGAAACTGCCATAGAGACTGCCCTGAAAAAGTGTCCCCGATCTGTCCTCGCGAACCGAGCTAATGGCGAACACGACGCCGTCATTTCTCCCGCAGCGGCCACTCGAGGAACCGCACGTTACTTCCATTTTGAATATTATCGGCCAGAACAGATACAGTGGAAGGGGTTACAGGGGTGCCACCCCCCTCTCCCCACCGGACGCGCCGCGTCTTAATAACCGAAGTTAAAATGCACCTAGGTCGGGACGTGCTACCTGAAAGCGCCGCTGAGGCATGGTCGTATAAAAACAATATTAAATATGCCGCAAAACCTTGCAAACTAAAGATTTTAAAAACATCACGCGCCCTTCATTTTGTACTAATCTCTAATAAATATCATACAAAAAAAGTATTTTTCGTTTGTTTTTACGCAAAAACATGCTTTATAAAAGCTCAAGGTGACCACAGTACAGACAAATGATAAAGAGTGGCGCTGTTATCGCATTTAGCTCGGTCTCGGTGGACGCCAGCGGCCCAGGTTTCGACGGCGAGTTTCCCAACTGAGTATTCTAGTAACGTTGACCTGAACCAATACGTGCAGCCGTGCAGTACCCGGAGTGGACACTGCAGGAGAAATGGCGGCGTTGCGATCGCCATTAGCTCGGTTCTCGAGTACGGAGCGGAGCCACTTTTTTCAAGCAGGCTCTATGGCAGTTTCCCAACTGAGTGGTTCTAGTAATGTTGGCTAGAGATGATATAACTCTACCAAAAAGATGGCCGACCGTGGCCGCATTCCCGTCCATAGGCGGTGCTGGTCAAACGCGATCCAGCAATTGTCATTGAGATCAGTGAGCCTTCTCTTCTATACTCCGTTTCACCTTACGTTGTACCGCAGCGAAAGCTAGAAGCGCGCGCTCATAGCGTTGGCAGCTGCACTTAATGCACGAGAGCTTGTGCCGCCCAGATGAGCCCTAGAGCAAGGAGCTCGCGCTTGTAGCCTTGCCTGCGGTACGAGGTGTTGCTTGAGGTCACGAATCAAAAGAAGCGAGGAGGCGAAAAGCGGGAAAGGAAAACGCCAAAAATAAAAAGGCGCGCGCGCGCGCGTGGAAAAATTTGATTTTGCGATGCGTTTTTTTTTTTTTTTTTTTTTTTTTTGCGTGCCCTTTTTTAATGAGGATTCGTGATGAGAAGTTGGCTAAAGCCAAGACGAGCAGAGTTAAAAAAAAATGGCGGCTTCCAGGATTATATCGGCGGCTGCTTTGGCGGCGTCCTGAGTGCGACGTCGGCGGCATCCTCGCGACTGCGATTTTCAATACGGGACGACATTGTACTCGGTTTGGCAACGATCACCGGCAACTTGATGCTTACGACGCGCGAACATTTCTCGGCGAAGTTACGATGTGCGAAGGTCAGTACACGAGACCTCTATTGCCGAGGCGACGCAACCGGACACGACCGGTCAACCGCTCGCGTCGCATTCTCTAGTTCTGTGGTCCTGGGAGCCGCCATTTTTAACTGTGCTCGTCTTGGCTTTAGCCAACTTCTCATCAGGAATCCTCCTTGGAGGAGCGCAAAGATGGCAAAGACTCTTTGCGTACGCACGCACGCAATTTCCGAAAAATAGCGTGTTCAAAACGTATTTAGAGTTTGGCGCATGCGCAGTGGCGACGACGCGATTCTTTGCGTACGCAAAGCTTTAGCATGCGCTATTCTAAAACTCGCAAGTGAGAAGTTGGCTAAAGCCAAGACGAGTAAAAAAATGGCGGCTCCCAGGACTAGGGCCAGGGCCCAGGCCCCTGCCCAGGAAGGTCGTGCCCAGGACCATGGCTGCGGCCGCGGCGTCGTAAGGTCGACGTCGGCGGCATCCTGGCATCCTCGCGACTCCGATTTTTAATACGGGACGACATTGCAATCGGTTTGGAAAGCTCAGTAAGGTGAGCAACGATCATCGGCGACATGATGCTTGCGATGCGCGAACATTTCTCGGCGAAAGTCAGTACACGAGACCTCTCTTGCCCATGCGACTCTAGCGGACACGACCGGTCGACCGCTCGCGTCGCATTCTCATGTTTAAACAAATTTAAATTTGAAATGTTGCTCTGGACCAAAATCTTGTGTTTTTAGAGCGCAGCTCTTAGGCGCCCGTTTCCGGCTTGAGCGGCGTCGGCGTCGCCGTCGCCGTTTGCGTCGGCGTAACCGCAAGGCAACCCCCCAGGTCACGTGACCCCTCCCAGGTCACGTGATCCCTGCCCCGTGACCCCCTCCCCCCGAGGTCACGTGACCTTCCACCGAGGCCACGTGCCCCCCAGGTCACGTGACCTAACCCCCCCCCCCCCCCCCCCGCGCCTTCCCCCCCTCCTCAAGAGCTGCGCTCTAATTCGGCGTTACTGGGAGTTGTAAACGGCTTTCATTTTTTCCTTCAAGTTACAGCATTTCGTGTGTGAAATAAAAATCGTGACTACCTTGGTGGCATTGCAAGCGCGAGATGCTTGGGCTTTTGCCTCGCGGCTGAGAAACGCTATTCTCAAACCTGCGTAGCGTGCGCTAACGAAAGCACTAAATTTAGCGCTAACATGTGCTAAAATTGCGTACGTTATTCTAAAACTCCCAGTCGTACCGGTAAGTGGCTTTCGGTGATCGCGGGTTAGTCAGTTGTGTGCCCCACTGTCCGCCACTCATCGCAGTGTCTGCGGCAGTGAAATTAGTAGGTGCTGCGTCTTCAAGTGCGTTGCCTGTCAAGCCGACGGTGTGTCGCTATTCCAGTTTCGCAGGAACCGCACACTAAAGAATAAGTGGAGTCGGGTGATCGGCAGGGATCGCTCTGATGCCTCTGATTCCACCTTGGTGTGCTCTACGCATTTCCCGGACGACCTGGTAGATAAGAAGGGTAAGCTGCGACTGAGAAAGTGCGCCTTCACGACGCTGCAACTCAAAGGAGCCCCGACTACGAAAAGCGGGAGGAGACCGGGGGCCCTATGTTGCACTTTTTGGACTCCCATGGCGACTAGAAAGAAGGAAGTGACGTCAACAACGCAGCAAACGCAGATTGGATGTGGATTGGTGAGACTCTCTGATGACAAATTTCCACAGAAGAAAACAAAGAAAGAGTGAGCTTTGTTTTCTTCTGTGGAAATTCGTCATCAGCGACTCTCACCAATCAACATCCATTCTGCGTTGTTGATGTCACTTCCTTCTCCCTAGTCACTGTGGGAGTCCAAAAAGTGTAGCATAGGTAACCAGTGTGCAGTCGTACCGGTAAGTGGCCTTCGGTGATCGCGGGTTACCTGTCGAGCCAGTTTCACGACTCCAGCAAACTATAGGTGACACGCTGGTCAGGCAATATGGTGGACGAAAGGAGGTCGTTTTCGTCGTTCAGCACGCGGACCACCATAAATTTCTTGCACTGCAGCGTAAAATCGTTGTTACATATTAAAGCAAAACGATTGTTGGACGGTACAAACCTTCTTTTAGTTATTGCGTAGGAATGACACAGCAGAAGCATAAAAATAATTAATGGAAACAATGTTTGTTTCTACGCTGCCTACGAGAACCAATTAGCGATAGCAGACGACAGAGTCTAAACGACCTCCTCTCTTGAGCTTCTCGGCGTTGTTGTTGCGCGGCGTCGATTTTGCTGGAGTCGCCAATACCCCCTGATGCTACGAGCTAATGGTACCATTCAAACAACAGCAAAAGTGCACCAACATAGTTTATGCCATCTGTCTTGTTAAGAGTGGAACCTTCGGCAACCTTCTTCCGAGTTTCAACGCTGCGGAAACGAGTCCCGAAACGAGTCCCGACGTGTTCAGGACTGACGCCCACCTGTCGAAGGCTGCCCAAAGCGTGTCTCAACGCGTCCGTGACGTCAACGGGACGTGTGTGTGTGTGCGTGTGGGTTCGTGCGCTCCGGAAGGGGAGAGAGGCCTGGCCTAACTGCGGAGAACCTTGGCTATGACTCATTTCTGACTACGTCGCGGCGGACCCAGCTGCAAAGCACGTGGCGGTCGCACCTGCTGCCCTGGCGGAGAGAGAGGGAGAAAACGGACCCCTATATAAGGCGGGGCGTGAGGGCTCCATTTGTTCTCTTGGATTTGGTGACTGTATCGCTACCATGTAATTAAACCGTTCGTTACGTTACCCATTCTCCCACCTCCACTGGACCCCTGGGTTCTTCTCTTCGGGGAATGGTCGTCGTCACGAGCCAGGAAGCTCCCGGACGTGCGGCCTAAGCCCCGCCTCGAACAACTGGTTGGCAGCGGTTGGGATCGGACCATGCGACATCGTGCTACATCTGCGGGTGAGCGTTTGGACTTTGCTTTGAGATTCGCCAGGCTTCAGATTATGGGTAATTAATTTTGAACTGCTGGGAATCCTTAGTGTTTGACTCGTGCGCTAGGTTTGTGTACAACCTCGCGACAAGTTTTATAGCAAAGCCAAGGCTAAAGAGCAGCGATCATGGATCTGATGAGGTTACTGAGAACAGATTTATTCTGTTTATGTGAAGAATTGGGTGTGGAGGTGGAGCAAAAGATGAAGAAATCTGAGATCAGTAAAGCGATTTCAGAGAGCGCGGAAGCAGAGGAAATTAAAATTGCGTGGGAACTGCTTCAGAACGCTAAGAGTGAAGCTGCAGCGAGTGAGGCACGAGAGCGAGAACAGGCTGCAGCGAAAGAGGAACAGGCTGCAGCGAAAGAGGAACGGGCTGCAGCGAAAGAGGAGCAAGCTGCAGCTAGAGAGGAACGAGCACAGACTGCAGCGAAAGAGGAACGAGAACAGGAGCGGGCTGCGGCGACAGAGGAGCGAGCGCTGAGAAGGCTAGAGCTCGAAATTGAACAACAGCGATTAAACTCGCAGAACAGTAGAGTTGGGGCTCCGGTACGAGCAAGTGAGACCGAGTCGTATCAAATGAAGAAGCTCATGCAGCCGTTTAAAGTTGGGGAAGACGTGGGCCTGTTCTTAGTTAACTTTGAGAGGACATGTGAGAAGTTGAGCTTCGCCCCAGAAACGTGGCCGCAACGGCTTTTGACTCTTTTGCCCTGTGAGGCTGCAGAGGTTGTCGCGCGCCTTAGTGCTGGAGACGCGGACGACTACGACAAGGTGAAGTCCAGCCTTTTGAAGCGGTACCGCCTTTCTGCCGAGGCGTTCCGTCAAAGGTTTAGAAACGCATCCAAAAAGAGCAGCGAGGGCTACTCGGAATTCGCGTACGGGCTTAAAACCAACCTGATAGAATGGTTGAAGAGCGAGGAAGTGTACGAAAGCCGAGACAAGGTAGTCGAGTGTGTGTGCCTCGAACAGTTCTTTCGTAGCATTCCGCAGTCAGTCAAGCTCTGGGTGCAGGATAGGGTGGGAGTCGACTCTGTCGAAAGGGCCGCTGAGCTAGCCGAAGAGTACGCAACGCGTAGAAAGCTGAGCGGAGAGGAAAGCGAACCCGGCCGGAGCGATCAGCGCAAGACCTTCCGACAGGGGAACGGCTCGCGAGAAAACGGGCCCGAGAAGCCCGAAGCAGGACAAAAGGTCCCAGAAAAGAGCACAGAACACTCGAACGGAGACGAGGCGCGGAAAAGCCCAACAGGGCAGTTCGAGGCAAGGAAGCCGTTCCTGTGCTACAACTGTCAGGAGCCGGGACACACAGCGGCCAGATGTAAGAAACCGCGGGTTGTGTTCTCGTACGTGAACGTTAGTGACAAGGACCTGAAGCTTCTTCGTCCCTATCTTCACGAGCTCCATGTAAACGGAAAGCCGTGCAGGGTGCTTCGGGACAGTGCAGCGACGATGGACGTTGTCCATCCGTCGTATGTAACGCCATCCGATTTTACGGGAAAGGTAGTTTGGATCAAGCAGCTGCTCGAAAAGCACAGTGTCTGTCTGTCTATGGCGACGGTGAGGGTAACTGGCCCGTTCGGAGAGCTAGTGACAGAGGCGGCTGTCTCGCAGACAGTCCCGTTGGAATATCCTTATTTGTTTTCTAACCGGTCAGATTTCCTGCTGCGCGAAAGGGGTCAACAACTGGGAAAAGGGCTAGTTCAGTCGTGTACGAGGTCCAAATCGCGTCAGGTCGCCCCTTTGTTGACGAGTGATCCAGAGCCAGAGGCAGCTGACGGGGAGCAAGCACTCCCAGAGTTGGAGGTAGAAAACCGGGATGAGAGGGACCAGGTTGTAGAACAGCCTGACCTCGTAGCACTAGGAAGCGTACGCCGTCCCAACGCGCCGGCGAAAAAGGCGGAGCAAGACGGGATCAGTGAAAGATCTCTCGTAGCTCCGGCGTCGCGTAACTTTGGTCCTCTGCTACGAGTAGACAGAGTGTCTTTGACAGTCGAGCAGAAGAACGACCCTAGTGTGTCAGGGTTTCGCTGTACAGCTCAGGAGATTGCTAGGACCAATGTGACGGGGAATGAAAGAGGCGGATTGTTTTATCGGCGCTATAAGGACCGCATTTTCACGTCTAGAAATCACGTGAAAATCGATCACTATGACTTCAGCGTAAGAAAAAGGAAAGGCAAATTTAACGGCAATGCCGATGGGTTGAGCAGATTTTTCTGATATCACCAAAACAGTAGGGATGATCTCAGAGGTTTTCGTCATCCACGGGAATGAGGATCAAAGTGGGGGCACTTCGTTGAAACCCCAAAATGGCCTCACAAATTGCGAAAAGTTTTTGTCTTTTGTCTTTTGTTCTTAGTGACCTCGTTGGAAAAATGAGTTTTTTTGGCGACAGGGGGTCTCGATACCCGGAATTGTACCAAATTTTGGTAATCCGTAATCCAGTCTGGCGGGTCTTTGGCGAATTCCGAGCGTTTGACTGCGGTGTGGCGTGGTGTTGTGGGGGACGTTTCCGCTGATGCCTCCGTTGTGAGAGGTTTGGGAGTTTGTTTGGTGCTTGCAGCGTCTTCTCAAGGCCTACTCCAAGCCCACCTCTTCAGGCCAGCGATTGTACCACCGGCCATTCGAGGTTTCCCTGGCCCCGGAGGGGCTGTTAAGAGTGGAACCTTCGGCAACCTTCTTCCGAGTTTCAACGCTGCGGAAACGAGTCCCGAAACGAGTCCCGACGTGTTCAGGACTGACGCCCACCTGTCGAAGGCTGCCCAAAGCGTGTCTCAACGCGTCCGTGACGTCAACGGGACGTGTGTGTGTGTGCGTGTGGGTTCGTGCGCTCCGGAAGGGGAGAGAGGCCTGGCCTAACTGCGGAGAACCTTGGCTATGACTCATTTCTGACTACGTCGCGGCGGACCCAGCTGCAAAGCACGTGGCGGTCGCACCTGCTGCCCTGGCGGAGAGAGAGGGAGAAAACGGACCCCTATATAAGGCGGGGCGTGAGGGCTCCATTTGTTCTCTTGGATTTGACGACTGTATCGCTACCATGTAATTAAACCGTTCGTTACGTTACCCATTCTCCCACCTCCACTGGACCCCTGGGTTCTTCTCTTCGGGGAATGGTCGTCGTCACGAGCCAGGAAGCTCCCGGACGTGCGGCCTAAGCCCCGCCTCGAACAGTCTGTACGTGTTCTATCATCACTGAACTGATCTTGTACAGGGAAGTCCCAGTGACTTGAGCTTTTGACGCTGTTTGATTAGTCCCTCCAGCTCGTAGCATTGGCTGCGCCCGGATATATGCTGAAACGAAGTATACAAACTTATGGGAACATCCAAGCAGTGAGGAAAGCACCTCACAGTGTTGGCCACCTTTCTGTGCTTGTGTTATCATTGTCTGAGTCAATCGACCGCAGTAAATGCAGTGTGACTTTGTGGTTTTGGTATGCGTGTTTCTATTTGTGTTAGGCATTCGAGCCTTTTGACTACTCTCTGGCTTACGTTGAAAAGGAGTACAGTGCAACTTCTAGTTGCGCTTCAAAGGCTCGCTGCCCATGGCATCCTAGCTGCCCAGAATAAACGAGGGTTTGTGCATCACAGCAATGGGAGAGAGGTAGCTCTCAAGCCTAAACCAGAAATCTGAAAATCCGAAACCTAGAAGTCGCCACCCACTAATCTATTTATTTATTTATTTATTTACAAATACCCTCAGGGCCCCGAGGGGCATTACAGAGGGGAGTGCTGGTTTAGTGTGAGGCAAAACTTGGTGTTATCTGTGATGGTGACGATGTTATCGGGAAGGCCATTCCAGTCCACAATAGTTTCGGGTAGAAGCGAATGCTGGTGGGCTGCAGATTTGGTCTTGGGTCGGGCAATCTTGCATGTGTGGTCCAGTCTTGAAGAAACATAGTTGGGTGGGCTAAAGAGAGACTGATTTAAAGAGGGAGAGTAATACACTTTATGCAGGAAGGAAAGCCTGGAAATTTTGCGGCGCAGAGAAAGGTCAGGGAGGGTTAATTGAGATTTCATTCCAGTGACACTGGAAAAACGGGAGTAATCGGAAAGAATGAAATGAGCTGCGCGGTTTGGGACTGCTTCTATTGCATTGGTGAGAAATGAAAGGTGGGGATGCCAGATAGATGAGGCGTATTCTAGTTTAGGGCGAACAAGAGTAATATTGAGAAGTCTTTTGAGGTTAGAAGGAGCAGTCTTGAAATTACACCGAATACAACCAAGAGAGCGATTAGCTGAGGATATGATCTTATTAACATGATTATTCCAGGATAAATTATTAGTTAAATGAACACCAAGATATTTATATTCAGTAGTGGCCTGGATGATGGTGTCATTTAGTGTTAATGTTGTTACGTGGGGGGAGGATGAGCGCGTGAAACATACATGCATGCATTTATTAATATTTGGTGACATTTGCCAAGTACGGCACCAGTCGGCAATTTTGTTAATGTCGCTCTGGAATAGCAAGGTGTCGGGAGATTTTATTAGTCTATATATAACGTAATCATCTGCAAAAAGGCGAATTGAAGAAGAAAGTTGAAGTGGGAGGTCATTAATATAGATTAGAAAGAGTAAAGGGCCAAGTACAGAGCCTTGCGGGACGCCGGAGGAGACTGGAGCTAAGGAGGAGGGCGAGTTGTTAGTGAAAACAAATTGAGAACGGTAGCTAAGAAGAGATTTGACCCATTTTAGAACGAGAGGATCTAATTTTAAGGAAGAGAGTTTGAACAGGAGGCAATTGTGAGGGACCTTGTCGAAAGCCTTGGTGAAATCAAGGAAGACAGCATTAGCAGGAAAGCCGGAGTCGAGATTTCGATAAAGGTCGTTAGTAAAAAACAGCAGCTGGGTCTCACATGAAAGTTGCTTGCAGAAGCCGTGCTGTGCGTGTTTGAAGTAATCGCAAGAATCCAGGAAACTGATAAGATGCTTGTAGATGATGTGCTCGAGAATTTTGCAGGAAATAGTGAGATTGGTCTGTAGTTGAGTGGAGACGTTTTACTTCCAGATTTGTGGACTGGAATGACCTTTCCAATTTTCCAGTCGGAGGGTACCACACCAGTCTCCAGAGACTGCTGAAAAAGTTTAGTCAGGAAAAGCACTGATGAGATTTTGGTGTTGGTTAGAAGTTTGGTTTTGATATCATCTATACCACATGAAGAGGACATTTTAAGGGATTCTATAATGCTCACTATACCGTCAAAGTCTATGAAAATAGGATCCATTGGGAAAACATTTGTTGTTGGAACGAGGGGGGTCTGAATGATGGGTGTAGATACAGTGAAAGCATTGGAAAATACAGTGTTAAAGGGCAACTCCGCTTCATTTTTGGTTTTGAAAAAACAATGCAGTCGTCTTCAGTAATGCCTAGGAAGACCACACGTGAAATATTACGACGCAGTTCTGTCTAAATGTTTCTTAAACGGTCCGGCAAACTTTGCAACTCGCCAAGTTGCCGAAATCGGCTGAATTGAGCGAGCGAATTCAGGTGCAACCAACAGCGCAGTCAAGGCTACGGCATGGGCGGAACCAACATTGAGCTAAACGTCATTATCATGGCCCCCTTTTGCTTGTTTTCACTTCTCCGGACGAGCGTAGTGCATGACGTCAGCAACTGTTGCCTCTCGGCGCTCAGCGGTGTCCACGTGATTGGTGTAACGCGCCTGCGCAGCGCGCTTCTTGGGAGCCGTCCGGCCGCCCGCCGTGGTCCCGCCGTTACCGCCGTCTTCCGCGTCACAACCGCCCTCGTCGTCTCACCGATTGTGATCATTGTTTCTCGGAGTTTCGTCCACACTACAGACACCACGTGCGCAGACTTATGCCGCAGTTGTGCAGACGTCGTTGAATGCCGTAGACACCAAAACGTGGCGAAGAGTGCGGTGCAGACGACACTCGCGCCTGCCACACGCCCGCCCCAATTTCGCCCTGTCGTTGGGCCGAGGATCACGTGACATCTCGTACCACGTGATGGCCATGTACTTGGCGGCCCGAAGCCAACGTTGCCGGGCGGAGCTGAAGTTTCGGTTTCGATTTCCGCTCATGTTTAAAATTAGATTTAAAAAGATATATCCCATTTTTCGCGAAGCAAACGACGTAGTGTCTTTTACTAGGGCTTTTTAATTCGAAATCACTCATTATCCCGAAATCTTCGGAAGTGAGCGGAGTTGCCCTTTAAGAATATTGGCACAATCACTATTCAATATTTCATCACCAGAACTACTCAAAAGGTTAATGTCTAGAGATGGTTTACCATTAACAATAGTTCCAAAACTGACGAGGGTTGTTTAGTAACATAGACGGTAGGGTGCAGTGCAAGAATGCATGCTTACGCTCACGCAACAAACATTTGTATTCAGACGAGCAAGTGGCATGCTTAAGCCAGGCCTCCGGTGTATTTAGTCGTTTAGCATTTCTAAAGAGTTTTTTTTTTTGTTTGGAAGTCTGCGAAGAAAATTAGTAAACCATGGCTTAGATGCATTCGATCGGCCGTTTGTACATGGCACATAACGTTCGACAAGCTCGAGTAATTTGGCCTTATAGAAATTTCAATTTTCATTGGCATTGTAGTTATCGAAGTTCTCGTTAAAAGAGACAAAGTAATCCGAGAGCTGTCGATTAATCATGTCGTAGTTGCCCCTGTGATACAAACAAATATTTTTAGGAAAACAAACTGACTTCTGTGGCTTAATATCAATAAAACAGTGTAGTGCTTTGTGGTCACTAATGCCATCTATAGGAGACAATGACTTAACTAGATGAGGATCAGCAGTAAGGACTAAATCAAGCACATTTGAACTGCTGTCGGTGACTCGTGTAGGAAAAGATACTACTTGGGAGAGGTTAAAGGAAAGGCACAAGTCAATAAAATCTCGGCTTACATTCGTTTTGCCAGAGCTGGTTTAACCTTCCGAGCAATACTCGGAAGGTTAAAGTCACCAAAAAGAATAGTTGTTTTACTATGTGCTGCCAAAAAAGACAAATCATCACGATGGCAATCACAGAAGTCACGTGAAGCGTTGGGTGGGCGGTAGCAAACACCGAGCAAAATAGAGCCGTAGCAACATTTTATGGAAACCCAAACTATTTCAAGGACACTTTGTATCGACACGATATGACATGGAATAGTTTTGTTAACAGCATTGCTTACTTTCCACAGTTTGTTTATCATGCAGGAACAACTTAACGCTTATCATTTTCATAGTCTCCCAGTATCAACATTTTCCTATTGTCTCGCTTAAAGGGCAACTCCGGCCAAAACTCGAAATGAAATAAATTACAGGTATCGCTGTAGTGACACAAAATACGACCCCAGCCAAAATATTACGTCCGTGGGACGCCGCATTCTCAACTAATGCCGATAATAAAAATGCTACCCGCCGTGAGCCGCTGCTCCTTAGCGGGCGGCCAGCGGGTTGCCGATCGGTAAAGCAACATTGGGCCGTGACGTCAGTATCGTTCTCTTTTTTTCCTCCGGTCCGGGCTTTGCGCGGAGTGCGCTTCTTTGAGCCGCTACCACCGCTACTTCGGCTTGTGATTGGCGTGTTTAGCTGTTGCTTTTATCTGTAGTCCGTGTAGCTTCGGTATAGCCTTTTGTTTATTTGCTTGTGAGGACTCCAAGACTCGTTTTAGCGAGCAACTCGGTGCGCCCAAGACTGCCCAGCTGCTCCTCAAAGATGCCGAGTGCAACTTGTAGCGCTGTGGACTGCTTAAACAACCCGCTGCGCAACCCTGAGATGCTTTTTTACAAGTTTTTAACGGACCGGAAATTGGAGAAGGTGTGGGTGAACGCTGTTCGACGAGTGGACTTTGGACTTCGGCTTTTACACGCCCGAGGAAAAAAGTACGAAAAAACAGACGTGTACAGCCCAGCACACGTGTGTTCGGGCGCCGCGGCCCGCGCCGGAGAGCCTCAAAACTTTGTGTCTGGGACTGACCCGCAGCGCGAAAGCGAGAGGGCCCCAGTACTGACGTCACTGGCAGCGCGGCGTAGTGCAACGCCGCTTCATCCACGGAGCCCCGATGACATTTCAGGCCTAGCGACGAGTGCGGAAGACCGCACAGACGGCGACAGCCGCCGAGTACGGCATCGAACGAGTTCACTCATTTTCCAGTTGCTAGCTTTTGGGTATACAAGCGACGAGTACGGCATAGCGCACGCACGACGGCGGCCGCCGAGTACGGCACTGTACGAGTTCACAGGTTTTCCGGTCGCTAGCTTTTGGGTGTACGCACTAACTCTCTCTACATATGCTGGATAACTACTACGTATACAGAATTAAAACAAAATCAGCTTACCTCCTATCTTTAGACGGCTAGCGCAACAGAGGTAGGTGCCGCTCGGCCTGCATACTCGTTGAACGAGAACGATCCTGACGTCACGTTCACATAGCGGCTGATTTCCAGTGTTGCCGGGGCCTCGAGCGGCTAGTTTCGGTTTTGTTGGCCGCGCCCCAAACAAAACTTTGAGGCGTCGATATCTTTAAAACTACGCACAATAACGAGAAAAAAATTACACCTTGGAATTCAGGGACGCTGACTGCACTAAAAACAGTCATAATCCCAAAATCGAAAGAATGGACCGGAGTTGCCCTTTAACATTGCCAGAAGAGGAACCACCTATTTCAATTAATAGAACTGCATGAGGGTCTGCACTACTTTGTAAAAGGGTCTATCACAGCCCCAGATATAAGTGCAGTGTCATAGGTGGTACATGCAAGAGAACATTGCTTAGCCGTTTTTTGAAGACTCTTTGGAATGTAAAGTAAATTTTTGATTCCAGAAAATGTTTTTTGCAACGTCCCTCATCGTAAGGTTTTTTTTTTTATATATTTGTCAAAATATTTTGATTCCAGAGATTATTTTCAGCAACTGCCTTCTCATCATAGCGTTTTTTTAGGTACATGTAAGAATGTCTTACTGGAAAGTGGTACACAAACTGAGTTGGTTCCTTGTGAGCTCGGGGATTTTAAAATGCTTAAATCTGGGCAATCATTTTTCTGTTTTTCTTGGTGAAAAGTGAAGTTGATGTGTTCATTTATTGTTTTGTTTACATTGATTAATCATTTTCGTGCACTTGTCAAACTCTAATGCTTTGTCAACTGTACTTTGCTTCTACTTTGCTTTTTGCTAGAAAATTCAGCCAAATAATAAAGCTGCTACTAAAATGTCCATGAAACAAATATGACATATGGTAAAAAAAATTCAGTGTATGAGCCGTGAGAGGTCATATGGACACTGGTCCTGTTTGTTGCCTTGGGTATTCATGTCAGTATGCCATGTTTGGGGTGTTAGAAAGCGGTCAAATGCCTGCCTCACATGAGCGACACTATATTTGCAATTTATTCTCTTCTCAACCTCGCAGGTCGACTTTGACAACCATCGCAAGATTCGGCAAACGGCACAGTGTTGCTTTGCAGAGAAGCTTCTTCCACTGGCCAACTCACCTTTTGGGAGCATGCATTTTCTGTGCAGTGTTCCTGCTTATTTCAGTCTAGCATCATCGAAATGAATGTCTCCTTTTGCATAAAATAGGTCTCCCCTTCAATTGGTTTTTATTTTTTAGAAATAAAATTGGGTGCACTTGCCACCCTATTCTTTTATTTCAAATTGGCTATAAATCGGTTGTGCCTTCCAAAGGTACCGATAGGTATATTATTTTATAAATATATTTTTTCTTTGCCCTAATTTATGCATCAAATGAATCCCAAAAATTTAGATGAGCTCAGGCAGTCGAGCTTCATGATCGCATTCACCACCACTCCATGTGTGCTAAACAAAACGTGTGATCTGGTGTCTTGCAACGCATGGTCTTGCCTGGTGCTTGAGGCTACAAGATGTCAGCAATTGTTTTGTAAATTGCATTCTTGCACTGGAAGCAGTGCTTGCACACTCCAGTGGTGTGCAATCTTTTATAGATTTACGGGGACATTGAGTGTACAGTGACGTTTTGTAGAACATCAGCCTTTATGTCATAGCAATTTCGAAGCCCGGTAAATAGGCTCATTTATTGTTGCTTACGGCTATTAGGATGCGAGATGAGCTACTTCAATGAATGATAAAGTGCGCATGAGCATTTACCACATGAAATGGGCTATGCTTACCAATTTTTCATTAACTTAAAGTGTGATATCACATGAATGTAGTAAGATCCTTTCTGAATAGTTCTTTGCCGAGTTTTCTTCTTAAACGAACAGGAGTTGAGACGCTCTTTTGCCTGTGCTACTTTCTGCTGAAGGCAGTGCAGACTTGCCATGCTTGTCTAATGTTTGCACCTTGACACTGAACTCTTGTTGTCTTTGACTTTCCTTGTCTTGTTTCTCTGATCTCCCCTACAGTGCTGGCTGAAGCAGCCTTCTGGGACGACAAGGACGGTGAGAGTGACTCCTCTTCCCCAAGAGGCGAACTGGTTGAGCCGAAACTTATGATGCGTCCCCGACATCAGGGCATGTACCACTGCGAGTTCTGCCCTTACTCCAGTGATATTGCACGTAATGTCACCAGGCACAAGAGGAGACACACAGGCGAGAAGCCTTTCCACTGCTCTGTCTGCGAGAAAGCATTTGCTGTAAGCGGTGACTTACGGATTCACATGAGAACCCACACGGGAGAGAAACCATTTTGTTGTGATGTTTGCCGGAAGGCATTTGCAAAACAAAGTCACCTGGTGATTCACAAAAGAGTCCTATACGGGCGAGAAACCGTACCAGTGTGGCACCTGTGAGAAAGAATTTTCACATAAATCCAACTTGCTGTGTCACGAGAGAACCCACAGTGGGGAGCGGCCTTACAAGTGTGAAGCCTGTGGGAAAACGTTTAAACATAGTCATCATTTGAGTAGGCATCGGAAAAAAGTGCACGAGTAAGGGATCTGCGTCGTCCAATATCTGGAGATATGAAAGAACTCTTCTATGTTTCACCGTGCGCTTCACTGCCTGTCGTCTATTCAAATGAAGTTTAGAAATAGAGGCACATTTATCAGCTCTAGACATTATCAGTTGCAATTAACAAACAGCTGCAGTACTGCTGTGTAGCATTTTTTTGTTAATACAGTTTAGCAGCTTTTAACTTTCTGGTCATATTTGTTTTATGACGTATAGAACTACCTTTAATTCTTCATTTTGAGTGGTAAGGGAGCATTGGGGTTTATTAAGACACCTTGAATCCTATGTATAGATTTTTGTGACGACATTTTGAAAAGTGATTCCTCCGAAGTTCTCTGGATATCCATGCACTGGATTTGTTAACCTTGTTCTCCCACTTTGCCCCAAGTTGAATTATGGTCCTGAAATCATAAAAATAATTGTGCCAGTTACTGTCCTCCTCCGTTCTTTGTGGATTCAGTGAATCACAACTAAACTACTTTCTTCTACAAGGCATTGCCTTACTGCCTCGCTACTGTTGATGAGCATTCTACAAGCAACGAGCAATACCAATGTAACCTTTGATTTCAACCTTCTTTGGACTTGATTGATCTGTTCCAGCTGACAATGGGAGTATGCTTGGTGATATCACAGCTGGACCATTTACATCGAATTTATTTTTGCTCCACTACGCTGCTGTTTATTACGATAGGCATGTAAATATTTTATGCATTTTACCATCAGTTTGAATAGCATACTGTTGGGTTTGCTACTCGCCTCAAACACACAGTGTCCTTGGAAAATCTGCAACATTCCTCATTTTCGCTATCGCTTTCGGCGTCTTGTACAGCCAAGTTGAGGTCACTTCAAGTGCTCGTGCACTGCGAAGAAGCACTACCTGTAGGTAGACTGCATTCCTGCATATCTCACTTTGCCACAGTGCATCTTTGCACTATACTTCGTTTCAGCATAGGTCCAAGCGCGGCCGATGTTATGAGCCGAAGGTCCAATCAAATATCGAAAGAGGCACAACGTCATGGCGTGCTCTCTGCAGTTGATGGGACCAGCCGGTATTCGCTGTCTCTCTGTGCGTGCTCCTCTGCCGGCTTGTCCTATCAACCGCAGAGAGCACGCCATGACGTTGCGTTTTTCGCGCTGTTTGATTGGCCCTTCGGTTCATAACATTGGCCGCGCTCGGACATGAGGAGAAACGAAGTATAGACTTTAAAGGATTCATTTTTATGCCGAATTGCTCGTTTTGTTGCTGTCTCTATATTGCCCTAAAACTTCAAGGGCACAAGCACTCCAGTTAAAATCTAATGTAAAAAGGCTGGATCAGTGCAGAAATAAATGTTTGGGAATACTATCAATGAGTTGAGCTGGGTTTAGCAGTATATATATATCGGCATGGTCATTTTGCATCATTTTAATGAAATTAATTACACCGACTTTAAGTAGCAAATATAACACATGAAGTAGAGAAGTTTTGTTTTTGCCGTACAGCAAAGAGGTCAGCTATGCTAAGTTGGCATTCCTGCCAACTTGGCATCACGTATGATGTGTCCTGCATGGGAGACAAAATGTCTTATTAAATTCTGATATTCGTTATGTAAAGTCGGTGTAGTTTGTATGATCATGATCAGTCCCGGTTCTTGGAATGATGTTGCAGCCATTGTAACCTTAAGAAGTTTAGGAAAACATTCTATTTTGTGCTTACATATTTCTCATTCTAACATCTTAGTGGAGCATCATTTTTATTACCTTTTACAGTGGTTCACCGTTCGTCTGCTGCAGTGAGTGTTTCTAAAGAAAAAGAATGCATCTTGTCACAATAATCTTGCTGCCCTATCTGGTGCTTTCAAACACAAATGGACAGCTAGCCAAGTGTTTGAAAGAATCAAAATCCCTGTTCTTATATGTTTGCTGACAAATTGCAACAATAAACAGGAAAAGCAAAGAAGGCAATGATTTTCATGTCACATGAATTTTAACAAAGTATTTATAGTGGAATGAATATGAATTAAGTTTCATGCTGGCCTCCCAAGGTGACTTCAGGTGGACAAGTCATGTCACTAGTATATTGGAAAGGACTTACACTTTGAATGCTTGGGGTCAACCTACGCAGGTACTGAATCGGGCCAATAGGATGGTACTGTGGTCGCATTGAATCTTTTCTGGATGCAGATTGACTGAGCAAATTGTCTTGCTCACTTGTTTGAAAAGTAAATGTTTATTTGTGTCCACGTCAGCTTCGAAGTTTGGCAATATTTTGTTGCCTGAATGTGCAGCAGACTAATCGGTTGGAGCTTGGCATTCGAAATTTTGAAGAAATGTGTTTTTTTGTGCAGATTGCCATCAGTGTACTGCTCTATGTACTGTTAAATATATTTTTTCATATGGTATATATGCCCATGTGATTGCTTTTAAGGAATCTGTTTTTTTTTTTTTTAGATGCATGTCTCTTTTGTGCTTCTTATTGCAAATTGTTTTGTTGCTGTAAACCTATTCTGTATGACGAACTCCTTCCTTACCGCTCATTCACACTGGAAGCGGATCCGCGTTTACAAAGCGGTTGCGAACGCGGTTGTATAAAGATCTAGTGCAATTGCACGCGCACTCGATGACATCAAGTGCGCCGGCAATTGTACTGGATCTTTATACAACCGCGTTCGCAACCGCTTTGCGAACGCGGATTTGCTTCCAGTGTGAATGAGCGGTTACTGAGTTGCCGAAAGAGATTTCAGCGATTCTCCAGTTTAACTTTTGAGCTAAATATATATAATCGAATCTGCAGCCTTACCTGGGGATACATTTTATATTGAGTTAAATACATTGTATGTTGAGTTGCAAAGTACATTGCCAATGCCTATAGTACCATTAAAAAACTTGTACTACAAATTTTGGAATGGTATTCCCAAACAACTTGTATGAGTCTCTAACAGTTTTTTTATGAAAAAAATTTAAAGATTTTAGTCAGACTGTATCTCTGCATTTTGACACCTCGGATCCTCTGAGGCCGTTTTGATTTTATGGCTAATAAACCTGAGTTGCTGATTTGAGAAGTGTTTCTTTTAGAAGTATTTATTCTAATTAAACGTCAAACTACGAAGTCCTAATATATTTTTTTTTTTTTAAATATGTAATTTGCGTTATTTTGTTGCACGCAAGAAAGACAGTTGCGCACGTCTGCGTCAGACCAAATAAAAATACATGAAACTGGTGCCGACATTTGATATGCTAAAGCTCGTACACAACCAAGTCCCCGAGCTGTTTAAAAATAATAGTTGATTTCGAAATAAATGTGTTTGATTTGCACTTTATTTCGGCAGAAACATGTCCTTTCTTCGCTCTCTAGAAAATAGAGTACTACTCGCTTTCCATACGTCGTAGCATGAGGCCTATCCGCGGCTGCGATCCCTCACTTTCAGGCCCTCACTAAACAGCTTTGTTTTTTCACCACCACGCGAACAACAATCTCGTCGTATAAGAATAAATTGGCATGAGACCCTCAATGGGCAGGTTTGAATAGAAAACGCGATGTGCCGTTTGTTTAGTTGGAGTCGCTATATATCACGACTGCAACTAAAATTGTCCATACGGGCGAGAAACCGTACCAGTGTGACACGTGTGAGAAAATTTGTACAGAGACCTAACAAACTTTTAGGTGCTTTACAAATTAATCATGTACCAACTAGCCCACCTATCCATTCTACCTTACTTGTTGCATCATGCATGATCCCACAGTGGGGAGCGGCCTTACAAGTGTGACGCCTCTGGGAACACGTTTAAACCCTGTACCTATTTAAGTAGACGTAGGAAAATGAGACATTTACAAATCTCTGTAATGCGAAATTAGAGCATAGCTCTTAAGGAGGAGGAGGGGAGGGTACCCTCCTCTCCACCTTCCTCCTCCTGCATATTCTCCCATCCTCCTCCTCCTGCATACCCTCCCATCCTCCTCCTCTGTATCCTCACCTCCTCCTCCTACATATACTCCCCTCCTCTCGCAGTTCCCCCCCTAAATTTAGCTGGAAAATTTATGCCACGTGACCTCAACACCAATTCAGTTTCCCCGCTAAATTTAACGGGGAAAATGACGTCGCATGACTTTGTGTCACGTCACCTATGAAGAAATTTTGTTCCTCTGCTAGATTTAGCAGAAAAATCAATGTCACATAACCTCAACACCAATTTAATTTCCCGCTAAACCTAGCGAGGTAATTAGGCCGATGGCGACGCCGCTATATGCGGAAACGGGCGCCTAAGAGCTGCGCTGTAAAAAATTACATAAGTGAGGAATCTGTGTTATGCAATATCTTGACGCTGTTTGTGTGGAAGAATTTTCTCGTGTTTTCATGTACTTCACTGCTTGCCCGATGTTTGTTCAAATGAAGTTGAGAAATAGAGTCACAATAATCAGTTCTAGACATTATCAGTTTCAGTTACACGACGGCCACAGTTCCACTATATATTGTCTTTCGTTGTTTAAACACGGTTCTCTTTTCTAGGGAACTCCCTGTACTTCCCAACAATGGAGGTTCGGGCGCTTGAACTTTATGCGTAGCGCAAGTTTGTCTGCTTCTTTCTGCAGGGGTTGTGGTGAGTTCAGGACGCCTAGCTCTGATTGGCCGATTGAAAGAGAGTGGGTAGCATGATGATTTTAAGAAGGCACAATGATGATTTTAACCCGAGACTGGGGCAGAAGGCAGAAGCTTTTACAGTGGAAGAGAAAAAACAAGGACAGATAACGTCTCGCTCTCTGTCCTCGATGCTGTCTGTCCTTGTTTCTCTTCCACTGCAAAGTACAGTCAACTCTCATTAATTCAAACTCGAGGGGGGCCAAAAATTTGTTTGAATAAAGCAAAGTTTGAATTATCAGGAGTTTCTTCCCATAGAGATGCATAGGATGGGACCTGCATGTTAGTTTGAATTATCCGAAAGTTTGAATTAAGAGATTTTGAATTAACGAGAGTCGACTGTACTTCCTTTTTCTGTCTTGGGTTAAAATCATTGTGGTAAACTTCCACCAGCACGCCTGCACACTGATTGTAATTATTTCAAGGCAGCTTGCTTTAAGGTCTACCCACTGTCCTTCAATCAGAGCCAGTCGGAGCTCGGCGCTCTGACGTCACCACAACCCCTGCAAAAGAAGCAGACGAACTTGCACTCTGCAAAGTCTTCGTCCTTCTGTGTTTGTGTTCAATTAGACGAGTTTGAGATGTTGTCTTTTCTTTTTTCTGTTCCTGCTACGTTTTGGTGTTTCTTTTATGGGAGCGTGACTTTTTTGCTTATTTACCTTTGTTTTGTTGTGCACATGATGTTTGCATAAAAATTGTAGGTCGCATCTGGCGCATTCCATGAAAACGAAAGGGGGACTGGTGGAACTACCCTAATACACATAATTTCTGCTCAGTCTTGGGCAGTAACTAGTTACTAGTAACGCGTTACCGGCAACTAGTTACTTTTTCCGGTAACTTTTACCTGTAATGCATTACTCTTCAATACTGGTAACTTGTAATTGTAGCACTGTTGTTTTTTATTGGGTACCTGTAACTGTTTATTCTGTTACAGTTAGTTTTTTTTTACTATATAAATTAGAATCCACTGTCGCAGACATGGAGAAATTGCCATCTCGAAGTATTTTCCTCCAAACTCCTCGCTGACAAAAAAAAAATATATATATATAGAGAGAGAGAGAGAGAGAGAGAGAGAGAGAAGAAGCGTGGCCACACATTAAACAAACAAAAAATTGCCTGGTTTGGCCCACGACCGAGAATGGACGACGGACGAGTTAGCACGAAACCGGGAGATAAAAGAAGCGGTGCCCGCGGTGGTAGGGGTGGCGAACAATGTCTGTTTCACCAACTTTGGCTCACTCTTCTTTCGTGGGGACCGTCTGGGGGTGTCGGTGGTCGTGCGATGTCTCCGGGTATTCCGTCCGTGCTGTCGTTTTTACACCTGGCCGTTCGCCGTTTCCTCATCCCTATTAGTTTTTAAGGAAGCCGTCCCCATATTGTGCAGAAAGCCGGCGCTTGTTTAACCATGGCCTCCAAGATCCCGAAGCGCGCGAACGCTTTCGCACGCGTGCTTCGGGATCTTTGAGGCCATGGTTTAACTTATTCATTCTCTTCGGAGCCGCTCGAGTGAACACAATTTCCACAGTTGGCGTTTTGGACATAGACGCCGCGGTGGTCGTAGTACACTCGTAAAGCACCAGAAGCTAATTGTCTCCTTTCCGCCTTTATTCTTTGGAAGCTGTTTGACCTGCTATGTTTAGGCCTGCTACCGAGTATATCCCATAAGGTAATTATGTGACCATCTCTTTCCTCATTCGTTTCGGAGTGAAAAAAAAAAACCAAAACGTTCACCGACGCGGGCTGATGACAATTTTGAAAAACGGTTGATTCTAAGTTATAGCAATTATTGCAAATAAATTATGCATATCAGAATGCTGAAACGGCGAATGACGCAAAAAATACTAAACACCCTTCGGTTTTAAATTTTTCTAATTTCTCAGTTTACCTTTCTTCTCACTATAGCGTAACAACTGAAATAATATTGTTTTGGTCTGTGATTCCTTCTGTCCATGTAACAAGAAAGTAACGGCGTTACTCTTTTTGCATTAACTGTAACTGTAACACATGACTTTTTGAAACCGGTAACTGTAACTGTAACAGTGTAATACCCCTGTTACACGGGCACCCTTAACCGTGGTTAACTCAGCTTTAACTGCTGTTACGTGGCACCACGGTTACCGCACTATACTTTTGGACAGCTATTTCAGAAAAAGAGAAGAGCGCGCGTGCACTGCTTCGATGGGTGCTCAAGATGCTCAAGCGCACGTTCGCCCATAGCTTTGACTGCATAGCTGCAGAATGTTGTCCGCAAGTATTGTGCGCTAACTGTGGGTTAGCTAACTGCAGTTAATGCGCCCGTGTAACAAGGGTATTACTTTTTCCCTCTAGGTAACTGTAACTGTAACACTGTTACTTTTTACTGGTAATGTGCCCATGACTGTTTCTGCTCTATGTAACAATTAACGTTCACTTTGTGTCAATGAGTGAGCACGGAAGATGTGGTCGTTTGCGAAGTGCGAGATTTCGTTGGGCAGCACCGACGATAAGGTTTGAGAACGTAGCAGTGATGACGATACGAGTGACAGCACCAGTATGGATGACTGACATAGGAGAACGACAGGGAGGAGTTTCAGTTGTCTCGCCTTTAACGTGAGCTTCCTAACTTGAATAACGCTTCGGCATCTCGTGCGCACACGTGCAGCTAAAGCAGGCCGGAACGCGTCGAGCGCGCAATGAATGCCAGGGGTTCGAAAGAGGCACCCTGCAGTTCCCCGATGTTTGCCGTACAATGTGCCCCTAAAGTATAATTGTTTTTCCATTTTGCTGATATGCAATGTGAGGGGGTCGACTTGCAATAGACTCGACTTACAATCGTGTAAATACGGTAACTAATTCATCGCCGGTGTTTTCTTTTGCTAATAGGGGCTGGAAATTAGCGGTTGATTTACCTTCAGCACTATATAATACAAGAAACTAATTGTTGATGAGTCAGTTTTGTTTTCAGGATCAGCAGCTGTTGGCTTAGTTCAAAAGGCCCATTCACGCACTTGCATTGGCTTAAGCTCGGAACACATGAGCGGCGAAAGTGGGGGCCGCCCAGCGCTTGCTGCTAGGTGCGCCACAGGCGCACCGCGGGGCTTTATCTGTGTCGATCAGATCTGAGCGATGCCACACTGCAAGGCAGTGACGTAGTGATGCCAGCACCAGTTGCTATGATACTGCCGTGCGGTGCTTCGTTTTCTTTCGTTCATGTGTCCCCTGCTATAGGACCGAGCTCTTGTGATCTCTTATGACTAGAGAACACAATTGGACGGTGGAGGTGTCTGTCAGGTGACCCCGGTAATGCATTTTACTTGAGCAAAAGTTTTGCGGTATTTGCAAGATCACATCTGCATTCTGTCTACGAAAGATTGTTTATGACATAGTCTAAAGTTTTTTGAGCCAAACAAGGAATGATGCGTGTAAAAGATGGGAAATATATCAAAGCTGAAAGAGTTCCACTGCTCTCCGACAGATAGCGTTAGTGTGCTCACTCGTCAAAAGAGATTTAAGAGGTTTCAAGGCACACGGTCATAGGCACTTGTAGGTGTGTGAACCAGTCTTTACTTCACACGTAGATATCAAACAATATTGGTTTTGAATTTTCATTGACAGAGGTGGACACCGTGTCTGCTGCTTTGACCTGCAGGGGTGGCTACCTCGAAGACGCTCACCGCCTCCCCTTCCCCCTGAATGCCTGGAACAAGCCGAAACAGGTTCTCTCGGGGTGAAGGAAGGCAAGTCCTCACAGACCCACTATGAAAAACAGCCGAAGTAAAACTTAAGATTAAGCTAATTGGTTCATAAAGGTAACAATATTTAAAAGCTCTAGGAAACAGGTGGAGAATGCCCGTCCGTGTCATCTGCGTCTTCTTCGTTCCTGTCTTTTATTTTAGATTTTTAATACCATTGAAAAACAGGCTATCACTAATGAAAATACAGTGAGTGTGCAGTCGAGCTGTTCACAGTTTATTGTGTAACACAAATTGAAGAAACGGACGTCTCAAACTTGGTTAAATGATTTGTTTCGCACGATCCTTAGATGCAAACAGTGTAGTCACCACCTGCCCGTGATGTGCTGCATCAATAGCACAAATCTCCACATTCAGTTGTGCACCAGTGACCTAGCTGTGTTTGGAGATTTGTGCTTGTCCTATGTCCCCCTTCCTTTCTTTGTCCAGTGATTATTATCGTCACTCTTGTCCTGCTCGACGCACCTTTGCATTAATTGCATTATCATCATAATGAGTTGTTGTCCTTAAGTGCTATGAAGTTTGTACAATTAACCTTGCCGAAAAGATCCATCATTTTCCCTCGAATTTCGTTTGCTTGAAAATACTGGAGCATAGCATGAACATGGATGGTCTCGTTCAGTGTAGTATGCAGTAGTTTATTTTCTTCTGCAGAGGTGGCGCCACTCATGAACCATCTCCAACAGATGAGTGGTTTTTGATGAGCATGCCACTTCGCCATCAACATAAAAAAAGAAAGCAGCACGCGTCGGATCTCACGCAAGACCGGCATGAGCTTGTCGTCGCCTGCCAGAACTCAAACGGAGTGGCTGTGTCTTTCCTTTACTCCCGAGGAACCTAGCCAGGGTTCACTTGGTGTACTTAGCTTCTTTGGCCTGGCCATAGGGTCAGTTTCGTAATCAGGGTCGTGGGCTAAGCTTCTTGTGAATGCTGTCGGCTACCAGGTTGCGGTTTCACAGTTAGGGAGGCTCTGGTGAGGGTGGGCGCAACTGCTAGATCGGGGATTACAGGGTATGGACGCCATTTAATTGCTAAATTTTACTGGGAGTCTATGGGGCAAAATGTTGTTTTATTTCCTAACTCAGGTCATAAGAGCTCATTAATGTGCTTGAATAATTTACGCAAGATATAATGATTACTTTTCTATAGTCACCAGTTTTGTTCCGATAGGTTAAAGGGGCCCTGCAATCATATTTAAGTGTCTACCTTTTTTGCGGTTTCCACGTCTCTTGGGGTTAGGTCAAGCCAGCTGGCACGGAGAGAGTAACTAAATATTAGTGCTTCATATTTTAACCGGACGACGCGGAAACCTCCTCCACTGACGGGGGCGACCCGCGGTACCGAAAGCGCGCGATATGTGACGTCTTTGGTCCTGGGCTTACTACTGGTCGGAGCTGCTAAAAGCTTTTTTTTAGTCAAAATACAAATTATAAGTTGCGCGAACCGTTTCAATTATTTATAAAAGTAGTTTTTGTTCAGTATTTTAGATCAGAAAAGAAGCAAATGCAGTTTAGAAAGTATGGAAACAAGATTTAATTTGCCTATAACCCGTCGACATACCCGCCACCAAGCGGTGGAAAAGGCGGCGCATACTAGAAAGGAGTACAGTCGACTCTCGTTAATTCAAAATCTCTTAATTCAAACTTTCGGATAATTCAAACTAACATGCAGGTCCCATCCTATGCATCTCTATGGGAAGAAACTCCTGATAATTCAAACTTTGCTTTATTCAAACAAATTTTTGGCCCCCCTCGAGTTTGAATTAATGAGAGTTGACTGTAATGGGATCAGGCGCCGACACGGAAAGGTCCCGGACATACGCGGCGGCGCTGCGGTCGTATCGCCTGGAGGATCCGACCGGCTCCGAGCGTTCCGAAGGCCTTCGGCAAGCAGCTTTGTCTTGCGGTATGGCCGTTTCGCGGTATGGCAGCGCGAAGTGACTCCCATTCTGAACTGATCTTTACCTCATGTTTGCTGTCGTTTGTGGCCAATGAAGTGTCATGCCGAATTAGTGTTTAATCGTGCAGCAAATGCAATGAGAGCCGCTCTGGCTGCCCGCTGCATACAGCCTATCCATAACATGCTTTAGTGGCGCCCTCTCGCGCCGTCGACATGGAGTGCAGCAGCCGTGAGCGCTTGCTGAGCTCACTACCCCTCCTCTAGTTCACGGCCACTCAAGCAACCAAGGACGTCATGAAGGAGGTTATTTTTTGCTTCTCTTTGTAATTTTAATTTGCCTATAACTTCTAAAATAGAGCGAAATTCGAGAAAAGGAAAGTTTTATTAAGTTACTGCGTTCAGTGCGCTCAGGTTCGGTGCAAATTAAAAACCACTAAAAAAGTCCTTGCAGGGCCCCTTTAAGTATTTGTTTAACGTGAAAAATGATGAATTCCGCCATCTTGGACGCTGCTGCTTGTCTGGCAACCCTGCTTTCTCCTCTCGACGTTTGCAATAGACCTGTTGCAAAACGTACAGCGCCACGACGGCAGGGAATTTCGGGAACCCTCCGTACAGATTGCGCGCTTTCTCGTTGCGCCTCTGCGACTGCGCACGCGTTGCAGGCAGCTACCGTTAGCAGCCAGTTGCAGCCATCCGCCATCCCGCCCATCCGCCGAGTCGTACGTCGTTGGCGGCGTACCGTATCTGTGGCAGCGTAAAGGCGTCGCGACAGGTGAACTTATTATTCGTCGCAGCTTACCTTCATGTATTGAAGTGTCACCGAATCCATTTAGGTTGCACTGTAGGCTCATATAAGATAAAACTAATCCCTTATGCCAAGTTTCCAGAAACTCCACTTAATTTGCGTATTTTTGGCACAAAGTGGCATATACAGTGAAACCCGTTTAGAATGAACCTACATACAGTGAATTATTGTCGATATCGAACTCACGGAAAATTTAAATAAAAATGCATGTAAAAAGTATGTTTTATAACGAACAACATATTGGCTATATCGAACTTTTTCCCCCCGGGAAGGCTTCCAAAAACGTGCAAAACATCGTCTTCTAGCCTGTCTCTTCCCCCAAAAAAGAAGTAGGAAAGAAAGAAAATTCCAAAAGCTCAAGTTGCGATTAAAATTGGGCGAAGAGAAGCGATTCAGAAGGGGACATAAGCTAAAAAAAAAAAAAAAACTCTGCACGCATGCAAAAAAAAAAAAAAAAACAGCGCGTAGTTACAAGGCGGAATTGGAGAGATGAGAGAGAAAGAGCTCTCGCCTTACAACAAATTCATTGTGGAAGTTCGTTGTAAATGTTTTTTTGTTATATCGAACTACTTGCTGCCGTATTCGCTCGCATAATGAACACACTTTTTTTTTCCCGAAAAATTGACACATATTTGTTCATTACACGGGGCAAATTTTTTTGCATTTACATACTTCGTGCAAATGTCATATTAGGTGCCAATATGACACGGCAAGGTACTGTGGCTTGTCTCTAGTGATGGAGGCGCACCCACGGCTGGTCGGGGGCGCGCCACAGTAACCATGCTTTATAAATTGCAAACCTTTCTAGGGCGCTTTCGGGGTGCCTTTTGCCGAAGGAAAAGCGCCCTCGGAAGTTTACTCAGCACGAAAAGCAACTCGACCGTTCTTAGGTGATATAGCTAGTATCCGGCGGCATGCTGAGGTATATCCGCGACTACGCGTCGCGTATAAGAACTTTACAAAGTCCAACCGCCGACCGCCGAAGCCCGCTCGCACGGATCAAGTTTTGTTCATGGAGAGGCTACCACACACTCTCAGCCTACAATGCAGCAAGCACCTCGCTGTGACGTTCTGTTACGGATTAAATAAACACATTTACCCGGAGTATGTGAAATTAGGCCTAACCACTTTCACGATTTCACTGTCCGAAAGCGGACCACAGGCGATGGCTTGTTTGTTGACATCAATGCATCCGATAGTCGAAGAATGTCCAGGGCTCGGCAATTCCTTGATCCAAGCTTCAACAAAGGTGCGCGACACTCGGTTTCACGGTTGATCACTTCCGCAACTACGCACTTGCGGCACTACGAGAGCGGCTTGGCTTGGCTTGACTTGGCCTGACCGCTTGGCGGCAAAAGAAAACTGGCTTGGTGGCTTGCTAAAGTGGACGCAATTTGAGACTTGTGGATCCGAAATTTGGAGGTACGTTGATTACGGGAGGGGAAAAAAAAAGTCCAAATTTTGATGCCCGTTGGGGGGGGTGCGTTCATTATGCAAGTGTGTTTATTATGCGAGTAAATATGGTATATCGAACTGATCGTAGCACTTCCTGCTGTTCGTTATAAATGGGTTTGACTGTAGTGGATGGTGTTTCGAACCACAAGTTGCGTGAGAGCTCCGTAAAGTTGGCTTCACCTGCAAAACTTCTAGGAATGTTAGCAAGCAAACGTTCCAAGAATGTTGTGCATACGAATGTTCGAAAGGGAACGTTCTGAGAACATTGTGCATACAAATGTTCAACATTCCTAGAATGTTGAGCAGCTTACCTTGTAGAGAATGTTTGCATACAAACGTTCCTAGAACAATCCAAATGGTGTTTTAACGTTCCTTCAACATTCAGAACTTTCCAGGGGAATGTTTGCACAACATTGGGTGCTACTTGGGTGTATGAAAGAAATATTATTTTCCACACCGTGGAAGAGTGTAGCTACACATTTGAACACATTTATCTTTTTTTTTTGTAATTTTGGTGCATCTTTATAGTTTGTGCACAAAAATTTCATTTCTTAATAATGTCCTATCCAACCAAATTCGGTATGCCTATAGTTTAGAATATGTAGAATGCAAGTAAGTATCTAGGCGGCAGCGTCCCGAACTGACGAGTTGCTCGCCCATGGGTCGGTCTAACGAGCCAGGACATCCCGGAATTGAGGGGGGGGGGGGGATGACAGGAACGTCCGTGCCGGAGTCCGCCTTGAACTGGAGGAGTGAGCCATTAACGTGTACAACGACGTAGTGGCCGGGCGCTTGCGACGGTTCCATGAAGTGCAAACGGTTATGGCCGAGGCGCTTTGTTTTGGAGCAGCAAACGGACGTGAAATGCTGCTTTCTAGCGTCCTTTCCAATGTTTGCAAGCACCTCTGCTTGCACCAATTCGTTAGTAATTGAATGTCGCCTAGACATTAAAACTTCCCAGTGCCAAATCCTTCCTGAGCCTCCACTTGCTACAGAGCTAAAGGACTGTCCACGCAGGCCACAAAATGTGCTGTGCACAGCAAATACACCTCGAAAGGCATAAGCATTTCAGCATATGCATACGTTCCGAATGACGACATGAACCATGCAAACAGTATGACTTATCTCGTTACCTTCTCGCTGTCATTTCCTCTCCTGTTTTGCTTTCGGGAGATTTGGGACGGACATCAGCAGCAGCGCCCTTGAGTTGGGCTTTAAGCCAGCAGAGCGTGTGAGTAACCATGTCCGTACAAACGTCATGTGCATGCTCCAAAGCTTTGTCCAAGGATGTCAGTAGAGGGAGTGGCTTTCGCCCGGCAGTAAATGTCTTTTAGCGGACGGGAAGTCTAGGAATAACCTCCCTTTCCCTCCAGTAAAGGCTCTGTACAGCACAAGCGGAGCCCTGTGTGGACAGCCCTTGACGTAATTGGCAACAATCCAGTGACTCAAGCCGGTGTGATGCAGTCGTGTTGCCACTCTTGGATTGATCACTTCACTCATAGAAAGCGAAGAAATACCTGTGCGGTGACTGCATTCTTTCGCTGCAAAAGATGTTTTTCTTTTCCTGGTGCATGGTTAGCCAACGGCTATTCTTGAAGAAATAAACTTTTAATATAGGATTGGATATTGCAAAACATATCCTCATATCTGCCTATAAGCCAATGTGGTGTTTACAAACAAGCCGGTATTTGCCTGCACCGGGTGTGGGCATTACACGTGTGCAGAAACAAGGTTTGTATGAAGCATCTGTGCATGCTCCATGCTGACAGCAGTGCCACTGTGGCAACATGACACCATGGCTGCAAGCTATTGTATATGCTTGTAAGAGCATAGAAATATTTTTGCTTTCAAGCTATATCTATTACTGCACTCATTGTGATGCCAGCTCCCTGGCATCACAATGGTTTGGTAAACAGAAATAGAAACTTTGAAGTGTCAAGAATTGATATTGCTCTCTATAAAAGCCATAGCAAGAAGATGTGTGATGAATAGCATGCAAGTGTTGAAAATGTCAATGTCTACATTTACATATATAGTGCATGGTGCATATTAGAACATGTTGCCACATCAGTGTCTGCAAATGCAATTTGATGTGCTACATGTTTCCAGCAGGTCCCAGCTCAGACACCACCGACAAAGAGAAGGACTATTGCAAGTCTCCCCACCTGCGAGAGGACAAACACCAATGCCGTTTTTGTCTTTACCCTGATCACGAGACATGAAAGGACACACTTGGAGGAAAGAATGTACCGTATATTAAAGAGCAGCACTTCTAGAAGAGCATTCGAACATGCAACCAACTTGACGAGTCTCGGTATAATTCATAAGGGACAGGCAGCAGTAACATGGTAGACCCGTGGAAAAGCGACCATGTGAACAGATCTATGTTTGGACCGGACGAGGTACTGCCACCTTGAGGGAGGCATGGCTAAGAGCACCTGGAGACCCCATTTGTACTCAGTTCAAGCTCCTCTATATATCTTTTAGCTTCTCATGAACTTTGAGGTTATATATTTGTGAGCAGAACTTCTTGGATAGATGTTTGCAAAACTAATCTGATACTTGTTTTTTTTTTTATATATGAAAAGTAGGCAAGGCTATGGTGTTTCTTGCAAATCTCTTCATGTTCTTAATTAATATAAAAGTTGGCACTTGGCAAGAGCACGGCGAGTGCTTTTGTCAAATGTGACAAATAGCATTCTAAAAGTGTCTTTATATTATTTGTAAACACAAATCTGTTGCAATGGGCTTTTTTTGCAAATGTTCCTCAAAGTTTCCCTCATTCATCCTTAATACTGCATGAAGGTGTGCGCTACCTTTCTAACTATTACAGCCCCAGATGCAAGTGCAGTGTCATAGGTAATACATGCAAGAGAACATTGGTTTGCTGTTCTTTGAAGACTTGCATTGAAATGTAGAGCAAAGTTTTGATTCCAGCTTATTTTTTTCTGCAACTTCCGCCTCTTCCTATTTTTTTTTTTTTTTTTTACTTGGAGAAATGTTTTATTGTAAGGTTAACAAACTGAGTAGTTTCGCTGTGAGCTTGGGGATTTTGAGATGCTGAATTATGGGGCAATGAATTTTTCACTTTTTCTGGGAAATGTGAATTTTGTGTTCATATATTGTTTTGTTCATTGATGAATCGTTTTATTGTGCAGTTGTCGAACTCTAATACTTCCGCAACTCTGCATTGCTTCTTGCTAGAAAATGCAGACAAATGGAGAGGCTGCTATACAAGTGTTCATGAATAAAGTATGACATAAGTAAAAAGGAATTAAGTATTTGTACCGTGAGAGCCAATAAAAGTATAACCCCACCCTAAACCCAGTTAATTACGATTTTCTCAAATCAATAGCATGAAGTGAAAGGTGAACTTGATTGTCCGATACAGAGTCCTGTTTGTTTTACTTGTGACTGTTTTTTCTGAGTACTCCTGCTACCAATACTTTGCTACAATATGCCTTTGGTGTCTGTGTCAGTCTGCCATGTTTGGGGTGTTAACAAACGGTCAGTGTTTACATTACACCAGCGACAGTGCCTTCAATTTCTTCTCTTCTCAAACTTGCAGGTCGACTCTGGCAACCATTGCAAGATGCAGCAAATGGCACATTGCTGCTTTGCAGAGAAGCTTCTTCTCACTGGCCAACTTAACTTTCAGGAGCATGCATTCTCTGTGCAGTGTTCTTGCTTACACCAGTTCAGCATCATTGAATCAAAATTAGTGTCTTATTGCATAAAATGGATCTCAGTTATTTTGATAAGAACAAGCAGTCGACCTACCTGATCGCATTCACCACCGCTCCATTTGTGCAAACCAAACCAGTGTGATGTTGTTGTCTTGAAACACTTGCTCTTGCCTGGTGTTTGAGACTACAAGATGTCAGTAATTGTGCATCCTTCCACTGGAAGTAGTGCTTGCATACTCGAGTAGTGTTTGATTTTTCATAGATTTACAGTGACATTTTGTAGAACTGTATTACAATGAGCAGACGTCACTACATGGTACCTCCAAAGTAACATAGCATTCACTGCAGTCTTATATGTCATATCAATTCCGATACCCAGAAAAGAGGCTCGCTTATGGCTATTAGGATGTGGGATGAATTGCTTCAATGAAAGATAAAGTAAACATGAAAATTAGCTGCATGAATTGGCAATGCTCATCAATTTTTCATTAACTTAAAGTGTGATATCACATGACTTTAATAACAGCCTTTATACTTTAATTGTTCTTTGCCTAGTTGGTTCTCTTTCTTATATGAACAGGAGTCGAACCGCTCGTTTTGTATGTGCTACTTTCTGCTGAAGGCAGTGCAGACTTGCCAAGCTTGTCTAATACTTGCACCTTGGCATTGGACTTTCGTTGTCTTATACTTTCCTTGTCTTGTTTTTCTGATCTCCTCAACAGTGCCGGCCGAAGCAGCCTTCCAGAACAATGGGCACCGGTGTTACCGACTCTTCTTCCCCAAGAAACAAACTGGCTGAGTCGCAATCCACGACGCGGCCACGATATGGGGGCATGTACCACTGCGAGTTCTGCCCTTACTCCTGTCATAGTCTTTTTGATGTCACCAGGCACGAAAGGACACACACAGGAGAGAAGCCTTTCCGCTGCTCTGTCTGCGAGAGAGCGTTTGCTCAAATCGGTACCTTATATATTCACATGAGGGCTCACACGGGCGAGAAACCATTCAGTTGCGAGGTTTGCCAGAGGGCGTTCGCCAGAAATCATCACCTGATGATTCACAAAAGAGTCCATACGGGCGAGAAACCGTACCAGTGTGGCACCTGTGAGAAAGAATTTTCACATAGATCCAGCTTGTTGTTTCATGAGAGAAGTCACAGTGGGAAGCGGCCGTAGAAGTGTGTAGCCTGTGGGAAAATGTATGAACAGAGTTGCTATCTAAATAGCCATCGGAAAAAAGCGCACAAGTGAGGGATCTGCGTCATGCAATATCTGGAGGTATGAAAGAACTCTTTCATGTTTTACCATGCACTTCACTGTCTGTCTGTGGTCTTTTCTAATGAAGTTGAGAAATACAGGCATATTTATCAGCTCTAAACATTATTAGTTGCAATTAGGCAACAGTGGCAGTACAGCTATGTAGAATTTTTAGATGCGGAGCATCTCTTGCTCGGGTCTATGTCCCGCGGCGTCGGCGTTGTAGTCGGCACTCGAACTACGCACGCGCAACTCTCCTCCTTCCCTCTCTCCAACAGCTGTGCGTTACTCTCTCCGCTCTCTCTCTCTACCAGCTGCGAGCAATGTAAAAAGAAGCAAACGCCGCGCGCGTGCGCGCGCGGCGTTCGCTTCTTTTTACACCGCGCGCGCACGTGCAACTCTCCTCCTCTAGTCTCCTCTCCTTCAAGTGTGAAAAAAAATAAACGGCGAGCGGCGAGCGTTCCAAGCTTCTCTGCCGCGAGCCGCGACGAAGGCTCGCGTAGGGGGTAACGCTAGGGCAGTCGGTGGCGCCATCTCTCGACGTCAGCACGCAACTGACTCTTTCCTCGGAACCAACACGATGCTCCGCATCACCCCATGGTTCCCCTCGGGAAGATGGTGTAATTTTTTGTTTAATACAGTTTAGCAGCTTCTAACTTCAGGATGTTTGTGTCTTAGGATGATGGACAAGCTACTTTTAACAGTTCCTTTTGAGTGGATAAAGATCAAGGGATTTATTAGGCACCTTGAATCCTATGTATAGATTTTAGTGTAAACGCTTGGTCTGCTGGGCAAGTTGGTAATTTACGTTCATATTAAAAATAGCGCAAAACAAAATTGGGACAAAAAGACGAAGAAGCGCACAGGACAAGTGCTAACTGGCAACCAAAGTTTATTGAATGCTTCCAACTTTGCTATCGCCGTGCACGCGTGTAGTCTCGTCTCAACAAAAACACGGCGTACCGCCAAATCAGCAGATACAGCCCGCCCACCGCCTGTTCAAAAAGTCAGCAAAATGGCTACATCATTCCGCCGCACAATCTGAACGAGGAAAGGCAAAAGCGCCGCGTTAATATTTAAAAGTTAGAAGTGTTAATGAAACTGTACTCTTTCGGCTGCATATACACCGATGCGACGCTTATGCAAACATCTTTGTCACGAGCATGTATTTTTGCCGCCTCCAGCGACTCTCGTTCTAACCTTCCTTTGTTGCGTCTTTTGTTGCGTTGTCAAAATTGTGCGCTATGGTGAGCCAGCCGAAAGTGAAGAAACCTGTTTGCAGCAAGAAACACGTCACGAAGTTTGTGCCTTGTGCCGCTAAGGTAGTTTACAGGATTCCTTTAACGTGTGGTCGTGTTTACATAAGCCAGACGGGACGTTGCTTAAATGATAGACTTCGAGAGCATGCGGCCGATGCGGCTTCTCTTGGCAACAATTACGGTTCCCACTTGCCGGGGCATTGTAAAACCTGTGGTTGTTTGCCCACCCTGGACGGTGCGCAGGCAGAGGGACGCAACAAAGGAAGGTTAGAACGAGAGTTGCTGGAGGCGGCAAAAATACATGCTTGTGACAAAGACGTTTGCATAAGAGCCGAGAGAGTACAGTTTCATTAACACTTCCAACTTGTAAATATGAACGCGGCGCTCTTTCCTTTCCTCAATCGGACTGTGCGGTGGGGTGATGCAGCTGTTTTGCTGACTTTTTGAACAGGCGGTGGGCGGGCTGTATCTGCTGGTTTGACGGTACGCCGTGTTTTGGTTGAGACGAGACTATGCGCGCGCACGGCGATAGCAAAGTTGGAAGCATTCAATAAACTTCAGTTGCCAGTTAGCGCTTGTCCTGCGTGCTTCTTCGTCTTTGTCTTTTTTGCGCTATTTTTAATATGAATAAATTTTAGTGATGACATTTTCAAAAGTGATTCCTTTTAAGTTATCTGGATTTCCATGCATTTTAACCTAGTTTTTTTTCAGTTCGCTCCAGTTTGAATTGTGTTCCTGAGATTGTAAAAAGAAATGTGGCAGTTACTGTACTCCTTGATTCTTTGAATTGCAAATAAACTACTTTTTTCCTACAAGGCATTGCCTTACTATTGATGAGCATTCTGCAAGCAACAAGCTATACCACATGAGCTTTGGTTTCAACCTTCCTTCCACTTGATCTTTGACAGCTGACAATTGGAGTATTCTTAGGTGATGTTACGGCTGAATCATTTGCGACAAATTCTGAAAAAGTCCTTGTTCTGCTACAATTTGCAAAACGTTTCGGAATTTGCATACACATTTTTTATGGTTAATTTTTTTTTTTTTGCATTTGAATCATTTCATTGATGAAACAAACTATACATGAACTTTATATAAAAATTTTTTTCAGATGTTACGTCCCCCGTTCAGGAGACATCAGTGATGCCAAGTTGGCATTCCTGCCAACTTCGCATCACTGATGATGTCCCCTGTATGATAGACACAAGGTCTGATTAAAAAATGTATGCAAACATACCTTGAAACCTCCAAAATAAAAGGAAAATTAGATGGTTATAGATACCTCGGGGTATTAACTTGACAAAATATGGTAAACATCTTTTTTTAAGAATATTGCGCAGATATCCACAATCGGTGGCTCCGGGGCGAGAGCGCTGGCCTACGGATCCCCATGTGGCGGGTTCAAATCTTGGCCGAGGTGCCCGCAATCTGACGGAGGCTTATTGCGGAGAAGGCGCCGTGTAATCAAGCTTTCGGTTGCACGTCAAAAGATCCCCAGGTGGTCCAAATTAATCCTCAGTCCTCCGCTGGGGAGTGCCAGATGCCCGTCGTTGGTTTGGCACGTAAAACCCCCAAATTTGACTTTTAGATATCCACAAATGATATGTAAGAAGTGAGAGGTGCAAGTGAGCTGGTGAAGAAAGTACATACCTGTGTAACTAGTCTGGTGTTCTAGTTGGTTTGTTTTGGTTTCGTTTCTGTAGTTTTGGTTCCTGGTAAAGTGGCACAGCTGGCGGAGTGACGTTGATTCATGGTGAACAGGCGCGTAGCCAGGGGGGGTGTTCAGGTGTCAGAACACCCCCTAAAATTGTTCTTTATTTTATATATAAATATATATATATTTTTTTATTGCGAGTGTGATTGCACCAACATTTTGAAACACCCCCCGAAAATATTTTCTGGCTACGCCACTGGTGGTGAACCAATGATTGCATAGTCAAAAGCAGAGCGTAGCGAGAAAGACACCTTTGTTAGAGCTTGCAAATTAACAATTTGACACATGTAATTCTTATTACGCAGCAAACCACGCACAAGGATCCGACAATAATAATACTTTATTTATACTTCGGAGGGCTTGATCCAGGCGTGCAAAATCGCAAAAGGCAGTGATGCCCATACCACGGAGGCTTGTGGTCCCAACCGTGGGCCGCAACGCGGCATGCTGTTTCCTGTCAAAGCAGGATATCCAAATCTCGATAAGGGATGTCCATCCACCGTCACTACGGACCGGCCAGGGACGACAATGTGAATGCTCGTTGTTTGCTACCTCAGCCCAGCTCCTCAGCACGCACCACCTGCACACTACCTCATTCCACCCGTCAACCAACGGCAGGGTGGAAAGGTTACACCGACAGTTAAAGGCTGCAGTCACTGCACAAGATGGACGACTGAACTGGGTCAATACTCTCCCATTCGTCCTTCTCGGCATTCGATCTGCCTTCAAACAAGACCTGGAATGCACCTCGGCAGAATTGGTCTATGGCTCGCTACTTTGGCTCCCTGGAGAATTTTTCGACATCACCAAGAGCACCCCAACAATTCCACACCAAGCGTATACTTAAGACGACTTGAGGCAGTTCATTCAAGAACTGCAGCCCACACAACCTCGGATGCCCCGTTCTCAGAAGGTCTTCGTGAGCCAAGAACTGAAAACTTCCATGCAAGCATTCGTCCGGAAAGAAGTTAAAAAGAAGAGTTTCACGCCTTTTAAGATACTCAAGCGGACCAAGAAGACCGTTCTCAGAAGGTCTTCGTGAGCCAAGAACTGAAAACTTCCATGCAAGCATTCGTCCGGAAAGAAGTTAAAAAGAAGAGTTTCACGCCTTTTAAGATACTCAAGCGGACCGAGAAGACTATGACTCTCGACATTCATGAACACCAAGAAAGCGTCGCTATGGACTGCATAAACTTGCATTGCAGGACTCAAATTCTCATATCCTTCATACACAAAGCAACTTTCAGCACTCCAGAAAACCAAAAAACCAAGATGTGTTTCATGGGCCACTTAACTCCCCAAACCCTTTCTTCTTCTTAATATTACCATTGTAACAACTACAATTTTCTTTCTATTTCCGTGATCCATACTGCCAGGGGGAAGCCCTGAAGGAGTTCGCTCTGAAGGATGAAATACATTTTTCTTCTTTTTCTAAGCTTGCTGGGCGAGCTCTGTGATACGCTAGAAAATAAGTTTGAGCCAAAACACTGTGGAGCCTGGCGGTGCCGTCCGAGCTCCACAGTGTTCTGTGATTCATGAGTAAAAGGGCTCGAGGTACACCTAAGCACTTCTCATGAGTTGTGAATGCGAAAGCACCGCTCTTCCGCTCCCTTCTTTCGTCTGCGGCGTACTTGCGTCGACGGTCGAGTGCGCGCGCTGTCGTCGGCGCGCAGACCTTGGGCGTGGAGCGGTGGAGCCGCTGCCTCGCTAGGGTGCCTACATACTCGCCAAGTATGTAGGCTCCCTATGCCTCGCGGACACGCAGTGCCATGGGGTGGTGGTCGTTGAAACTGACGCGCAGCGGCCAATGGGAGCCTCGTCGACGCGTGCCAGCCAGTGTAACCGAGGCCGAAATCCATCGGCTTTACTCCGCTCCTTTGGGATCAAGGAAACTAGGTGCCGATTGGCTAGGCTTTTCGTGTGTTTTCATCGCCGGGAGCTGGCTTCACTTGGAGAAAGGTTTTAAGGTGCCTTTTGGCACGGCTTCAAAGCTGATGACGTCGGCTCGCTCCATGGGACAGTTAATGCTTTCGCAATAATAAAACACAGTTCGAGGGAACACCGTGGAGTAGCTGCACCGGTGCCTGCCCTCCTGCTTCCGGTGCATCCTCTTCCGGTGTCCCTTGAGATAGTGGTGGGAGAAGAGGCTGTCGCAGTCCCAGCACGGGAAAGTCTTTGCTGCCACCTTCACGAGCGGCGTCTCTTTTTCGACAGGATGCGTAAGAGAAAGAATGTGGTTGGGGGCGACGTCGAAACGGCACAGACACTTAGCCCCGATTGCACATCTGTGACCCTCAACTACATACTCTATTCACCCTTAAACTGCAGCCGAGGCTACAAAATTTTTTTTTTTAGAGAAACTTGATTATGCTGACAAACATCAGAGAGCACAAAATCTTTCCCACAGGAACCTGCACACTTATGTTTGTTTTGTTTTTTCGCTAAATTTAGCGGAGACACTCAATTATTTTATTGGTTGCGTGACATCAAATGACGCGACATCGATTTTTCCCCCCGCTAAGTTTAGCGGGAAACCAACACTGGATTGGTGTCTAGGTCACGTGACATCAATTTCCCCACTAAATTTAGCGGGAAAACTGAACTGTGTAATGCTCCCAGCGTGCCGTTCGTTTACGACGCTCATTCATGCCAATTTCCTCACTCGAAACAACCCTTGAAACACATCAGACGAAAGAAAAAACGTCAGATTTGGGGGCTATACTGGCCAAATCAACGAAGGACATTTGGCATGCCCGGGGGAGGGCCGCAAGTTAATTTCGACCACCCAAGGATCTTTTGGCGTGCAACCGAAACCTCGAAACAGAAAACGGACTTTTCTGCAACGAGCCTCCATTGGGTCGTGGCCCCCCCAGCCGGGATTCGAACCCGCCACCTGGGGATCCTGGGCCAACTGCGGCCTCGAGGCTACAAACGCGACAGCACGCGGGACCTCAGCTTTGAAACATTCTTCCACAGTACACGCGCATGCGCTTGAGACACGCATTTGAACGAAGAGAGCGCAGGCTAGCTCACAGTTCTAGCTCACAGTTCTAGCTCTGGCTGCAGTCCGAGCTTAAAGGTGAACGGAGTATAGACACTGGCAGGGTGAGAACGACAGAGCGTCTCTTCCGGATGCTTGGCATCCAGCGTCTGCTCATCGCCTTCTGTCATACGTTGGCTGTGTGTGCACATTCGGGGCCCACGAGATGCCAAGGAGCTATAGAAGATATAAAGCTAGCGCTCGAGGCGAGGCAATTGAGAGATCTCCTTGTCGTCGTCGTCCTGTCAGTGACCATAGTTCTGCATTTTTATGGCAAAAGAGAAGACACTTTCGAGAAGATACTGTGTACACAACTACATATTGGGCTCCTACTCTATGCTAGAAAATGAGAATAAAACTTATATGCATGGCTTGCATCGATATCGCACCAGCCGCTATGGGGGTGTCACCTTGCTGCCGCATGATGTGATGACGTCATGTGGAAGCCACGTGCAACCACAGTATAAGGATGGTGAAAGAAACATCTAAATCAAAACCAGTATTAAGAAAATTCACTAGATAGCATCACTAACAAGGAACAGAGTGAGAGACCAGTTTACCAGTTGAGGGAAGCTTCAAATAAAAAAACAAGAATAAATGCAACCGACTATACACTGCAACACAAGCATTCGTAACAACCGACATAATTAAACGAATGATGACTGCCATGCACTTGGCCAATGAACACAAGAAAGTGTTGAAACTGTGCTGGACCTGCTTTTCTTGCATGCAAATCATCATGAAACTGATTTTGCACGGATGCAGCAACTATAAGAACCACTATCCTGTCTACTCCTTCTAATTGTCCACTGGTCTCTGGGTTGCAGGCGCCCCAAGTGTTTTGTTCAAGCCATCAATGCACTGCTCTTCCTCATCGGTCCTTGGGAAGCTAGCCTTTCCTGATCGGCCGTCTGAAGGGTCTCTCAAGGGTTCTGCAACGAGGAAGAGAGACAGCAGTTACACAACAGCTCCTCTTTCAGGTTCATCTCTGCAAGGGTCATAGAACCCATCTCGGCCATACTGCTGGCAAAACAATTCCAGTACTCGATCACTAGCTCGAGCTCCTGCCATTGCTTACGCATAACAGACTCTGTGCTTTGTAATCCACTCGACCACAGGAGTTGTCAACGGTGTTTGAATTCTGCAGGGTCATGATGCACGTCACCGGGATTGTCGTGGGATTTCCCTATCAGCACCGAACTCGGCGGAGGAGAGTGTAGTCCAACCACGGTCTGTTCTCGCGTGCCACAGAGCCACACTCTTGCATGGAAATATGCACTTCCATTGACTCGTGTCTGTCGTCTGTCCTGGGGTTCTTGCTTGCATGTGACACCATCGCTCCACGGCTCGTGTTTACCCGAAATACTTGCGCTGGAAACACCTTTCAACGTCAGCCCATGCCTCCCAGCATAGCGACTGTGCACCCTTCAGGTTGTCCATCGTCTCTTGCCCTTTCTGCTGTCTCCTCCACCCTCGAACTTCGCTATGTATTTTCTATTCCGGTACGGCTCGAAACGTTCGCACAGAATACAGAGAACCCACTGCTCGGTTCGTTGTCTTGGTGGCCTTAGAGCAGAGTTGTGACGAGACAATATTTTTCAATGAGCATAAGAGGCTGCTCTCAATGACACTGCATACAAGGTTGCTCCCCGTCGCAACAGACGTCTAATTTTTAATGCGAAAGCATTAACTGTCCCATGGAACGAGCCGACGTCATCAGCTGTGCCAAACGGCAGACAAATTCCCAAAGCAGTAATCTGAGGCATCCCAGCTTTGAAACCATGCAGAAAGCCACGCAACGCAGCAGTGATATGAAGCCACTGCGCGTCAGTTTCATTTAACGCCAACCCATGGCGCTGCGTGTCTGCGAGGCAGCGGTTCCACCGCTCCACGCCCAAGGTCAGTGCGGTGAGGAGAGCGCGTGCGCTCGACCGTCGACGCAAGTACGCTTCAGACGAAATAAGGGAGCGGAAAAACGGCATGCATGCTTTTGCATTCACAACTCATAAGTGCTTGGGTATACTTCGAGCCTTTTTTCGGTTATTTCGCGCGTTTCCCAGGACTCGGACATTGCACTGTTCTCACTTGTTCCAACGGAAGTGGCAATCAGAAATTAAACAACACTGCAATTTGAAGCAGGTCGTGCGTGAAGCTACGAGGCTATCAGGCCACGGTAAAGCTCGCGTGCAGCTCATGCTGATCTGTGGGCCTGTTGGCCCTAAAGCCCCTCTATCCTGGGAAAAGTGGCGCCATTTTTTGTTGTGGAAAGGATCGAGACAGGTGCCGCGTGCTACTTCTGGGAAGAACATGGCGTCTGAAATTTAGATCAGTGCTGCGCTGTGCCGTCATGATCTTCCCAAGGGCTGCACGTTGCACACGCCTTTTGCATCGATGCACCTTGCGCTACTCTTAAAACATGAAGGGGCTTTAGTTGGCCCTGCCGCTCACGACTTTCATGCGGCTGCTGTGGTGGCGCTACTCGTCGGTCAACAAAATAGATAACAAAGGAACGGGGGGTTACCTAGCACTTTGCCTACGTGAAAACTGGAAATGACTCAAGGGATAAAACTATGCAGGCCCTAATCAGGAAATAATCATCATAGGAGGCATAGTAAATGCCCACAAAGAAGACTTTGATGGGTTCACAGTCACAGATGCAACTGTCACAGATGGATCTGAAAGCCCAAGTAAAATGCAATGGGAAAATAATGCGGGAAAGAAACCGGTAACGTCGTACAGGCTGTATAGCAGGTTAGGATGGATGGAAATAGACGAGGAAAGTACAAAAGGCCTAGGAGGTGACCACGAGGGAATTAAGATTAAATTTAGTAGGAATTCCCAGGCGAAAATCAGTCCACTTCCAGCTGGATTATGGAACTGGAAATGAGGCAGTCCAGCTGAATTCCAGCTGGACCCAGTTGGATTCCAGCTGGACCCAGCTGGATTCCAGCTGGGTCCAGCTGGAATTCAGCTGGACTGCCTCATTTCCAGTTCCATAATCCAGCTGGAAGTGGACTGATTTTCGCCTGGGTTGGAACAGGCTCAGAAATGGGAGAAGTAAATCGAGTCTAAACGAAGCTTAATTGCAGGAAGTCTGAAGTATTGAGAACATAGTGTCCGGACAACAATAAATTAAGAGAATGGGTGTAGAAGAGTCCGGATATAATGTTTGTCAGACAATGTTTAATCAACATCAGTGACGCGGGAGTATATTTTGAGTAACAGAGCTGAAGCCTTAAGTTCCTTTTATTTTTTTATTGTTTTAGTACTAAATTATTTTGCAGATACTACGATCCAAGTTTTGTTTGAGAGCAAACACTAACCTCGTGGGTCCCTTTTTTCCTTTCACTATGTCGTGTGACGAGCACTTGGCGTCACTATTCCAAGCATTCTTTTGGGGGGTGCCGAGCCCCCACATAAGAAGGCTTGGGGGTCTATGGCCGCCCGCCCCGCCCGCCCCCCCCCCCCCCCCCCCCCCTCCGCTTTGGCATCCCTAATCGATATACACTCCCACATTTGTTTCATCGACACGGCCTGCAACGTTTTGTTGAAAGCGTCTTTCCATACACATCGCCTTGACTGCTGGCATTCAAGACTATTTTGAATGCCAGCAGCAGAGCGAGGGGCGACTGCGCATAGCGCGGTCTGTTTGGAAGCCTAGGATGAGGGCTCACAAATTTGTTTTTGCTTTATTGAAGCTGCCTGGGCGTCTCCAGTTTAGTTCCGGCATACTTCCAGCAAAGAAAATGAAGCGAGTAATCCAAGTTCTCAACGAAACATTGCAGGAGCATGTACCTATCCACGAAATGTCAGCATCTCTGAAATGTGTCCTATTAATACTTATTCACAAAACATGCTTCCAAGAAATGTCTTTCAACAAAAAGATACTGTGATGAGAGCATCCGCATCGCGAGATGCATCATCGACTTTCACGCGCCAGCCCGATGTTCGATAGGCTTCATGCAAGGCGCTGGTTCAACCATGTAACCTTTCCTTTGATTAATTAAACTTATCTGTACGACACCTTAGCCGTCTCATGGTGTCAGAAGTCACCACGGACGTGACAAAAGGAGTGCCGGGACTCAAGTAGAGTTCATCGAGCGAACGTGAGGCAACCGGCCGAAGCCGACTCCGACCACCGAATACTCTGGAGGTTTCTTCGCAGTCTCCGCATACGTGGGACGACTAGCTCCAAGCGTACGACTGGTATGCAAGTGCAGTTCAGATGCACAAGAAGATGGCGGGGGTCCAGGTCGCAAACTTTACGACGGTAATCGGTCCGGAAGCACAGAGCATCTACAGAACGTTCTCGCTCACCGAAAAAGAAAAGAAAGACGTCGAAGCAGTGAAGCGGAAGTTCAAAGAGCATTTCACACCGAAAATGAACCTGGCGTACGAGAGGTACAAATTCAACAAAAATGAGGCAGGAAGGAGAGACTTTCACCGAGTTTTTGACAGCAGCAAGACTGCAAGCCAAGAAATGCCAATACGGTGATTTGACGGACGAGCTCCTGCGAGACCGCCTCATTGTGGGTATAGCAAACGACGACGTCCGAGAAAAACTACTCGGAGATCCGGCAATTGACCTGGAGAAGACTATCCACATTTGCAAAGCCAGCGAGCAAGCTACGCAACAGCTGAAAGAAATCACCGCGAAGGAAACAGAGACAAAGCTGGATGCAATAGTGACCGACAGAAAGAAAAAATGGCAGCAGAAAGCAGCTCCTCGGGCAGAACAACCGCAGCAGCGACAGTGCAACTACTGCGGTGGAACTCATCGCAAAAGAGAGTGCCCAGCGTATCGGAAGACATGCAACTCTTGCAAAAAGGTGGGCCACTTTGCATCTGTGTGCAAATCAAGTAAGAACCAGCAAAAATCGGTGCATGACGTTGAGCATGACGACGATGACACAGTGGCGAGATGCATATCTCCGAAGTCACAACCACAACCTGCACGAAAAAGAATTCTGATGATGACTGGTATGAAACCATACAGTTTCAGTGTGGTGAGTCAATCAAGATGAAGCTTGATACCGGTGCACAGTGCAACGTGCTACCAAGCAAGACTGCCAGTAACAGGCCTGACAGTAACTTCATCACCAGTCAAGCGCATAGTGTCATACACTCAACACAACTCTCAGTATTGAAAGAAGCTAGAGATGCGTCGTGAGAGGCAACGCGGAAAAAATCAAGTTCATTATTGTAGATGGACAAGTAGCACCAATTCTAGGCAGAAACGCCTGTGAAAAGCTTGACCTTGTGAAATGCATCAGTCACATAGATGCGGAAGACGACATCTGCAAGGGCATGGGATGCCTTAAGGGGTACGTGTATGATGCAGACCTCAAGGAAACAGAAACGGAAATGCAAAACAGGCCGCCAAGAAAGGTGCCATATGCACTCATGGACGACGTAAAAAAAGAGCTGGACAACATCGAGAAGCAAGGAATAATCAGAAAAATTGACGAGCCAACACCTTTCTGAGCCAAATGGTCCTGGTCAAGCAACGCGGCAAACTTTGTATTTGCTTGGATCCGACCGACCTCAACAAAGTGCTCTTACGAAGACACTATCCACTGAAGACGCTGAAAGAGATTGTCACACAAGTCAGGGGATCAAGTCTTCACCTTGCTAGACCTCAAGAAGGGTTTCTGGCAACTGGAAGTATCGAAGAAAACAAAGAAATACCTTGCCTTCAGCACACCCTGGGGAAGGTACACCTTTCTCCGTGTCCCATTAGGTATTGCAACTGCACCCGAAGCGTTCCAGCAAGTCATATCACAAGTCCTACAGGGCCTAACGAATGTGTCAAACTCGATGGATGACATCTTGATCTTCGCCAAGACGAAAGAAGAGCTGCAGCAACACACTAACAAAGTAGTCCAGAAACTATGAGATGTTGGTGCCAAACTAAACTACGACAAATGTGTTTTCAACCAGCCAAGCGTTAAGTTCTTGGGCCATGTACTAACAGCTGAAGGGCTAAAAGTTGACGAAGACAAAATCGAAGCGATCGAGAGGATTGGAGACCCGAAGAGCAAGACCGAACTTCAGCGACTTCTGGGTATGCTCCAATATCTTCAAAAGTTTGTACCTAACCTGGCAGAAAAGAAAAGGCCAGTTAGGAAACTACTCAAGCAAGACATAGCATGTTTGTGGACTGAAGAACAAAGCATCGCTCTAGAAAAGATCAAGCAAGCCCTCAAGCAAGCGACAACACTAGACTACTACGACACAAACAGCAAGATGACGCTTTCTGTTGACGCCAGTTCAAAGGCACTAGGAGCAGTTCTACTGCAGAACGGAAAACCAGTGGCTTACGCATCCTCCACTCTAACAAGCGCACAGCAAAACTATCCACAAATCGAAAAGAAGGCACTGGCCATTAGATATGGATGTAAGAAGTTCCACCAGTGTATCTACGGAAGACCACTAGAGATTGAAACAGATCATCGACCCCTGGAAATTATTAGCAAGAAGCCGCTAGGACAGGCACCTCCACGACTCCAGCGACTACTTTTCGACATCCAACCTTACGCTCCGTCAATCCGCTACAAGAAGGATAAAGACCTTGTCATCGCAGATTTACTCGGCCGAGATTGTCGCCCAACCGAGAGAGCCGAAGATTGTACACAAGACATGGAAGTCTTAGCAATCGTCCCGATGTCGCAAAGTACACTAGAAGAGTTCAAGGAATCCCTACAAGGTGATGACTCATTGCAAGACATACTGCAAGCTGCCATGAATAGATGGCCAAACGACAACAAGATGACAGAGACCATGAAGCTGTTTTCGCCAATTCGGGATGAGCTCGCTGTGTACGAAGGACGGCTCTTTCGAGGCGACAGAATCGTCATTCCAAAGACATGGCGCAAGAGAGTCCTGGAACGGGTTCCTGACGGACACCTGGGAATTTCTAGCTGTCTGAAACGAGCAAGGGAATCAATCTACTGGCCGGGCGTGTCGGATGATATCAAACGCCTGGTGCTTTCCTGCCCCATCTGCGAGTCCAAACAGAAGAAACCACCGAGCGAACCTCTGATGATGAAAAAAGTGCCCAAGCTCCCATGGGAAAGGGTTGCTATTGACCTGTTTGACTTGAGTGGGAAGACAAACATAGCTATCGTGGACAGCTACTCTGGCTTCATTGACTACAGTGAGTTACGAAATGCCTCATCAAGTGAAGTCATCACAGCTCTCAAGCGATGGTTTGCAACTCACGGCATCCCAAGAATTCTGGAATCTGACAATGGAACATGCTTCATTGCACGCGAATTCCAAGACTTCAAGAGCAAGTGGGGATTTGACCATGTTACTTCCAGCCCGAGGTATCCGAAATCCAACGGCTTGGCTGAACGTGCCGTGCAAGTTGTCAAGAATATACTGAAGAAGTGTACCGAAGACGGAAGTGATGTACAACTGGCTCTTCTAAACTTACGGAATGTTCCACGCAATGGAGAATTGGGATCACCAACACAGCGACTATTCAGTCGGCATACAAGAACCACCATTCCACTCAGCGAGACATTGTTAATCCCCAACATTGTGGAGAACGTACAACAGAAAATGACCGCCCAGCGACAGAAACGAAAACACTACGCTGACCAGCATTCGAAAAGAGCACCTGGGATGAGAGCCGGTGACAAAGTTTGGATGTGGGAGGACAATCGCCACTGGACTCCCGGAGTTATCGTAAAGAGTGCATCCACGCCTAGGTCATACTGGGTTCGAACACGAAGTGGACAATACCGCAAAACACTTCATTTATTCGTCCAACACAAGCAGAATGGGAACCTCCACGAACATGTGTTTCGAGCCCAACACAAGACCCGAAGGCCTCAAGTGGAACTACTCTACCAGAGCAGAACCAAACCTCGAAGGCCTCAAGTGGAACTACTTTACCAGAGCAGAACCAACCAGCACACACCACCACAAGATCAGGTCGTACAGTCAAGCCAGTAGTATGAATGGACTTGTAACAAAAAAAGGGGTATGTGATGAGAGCATCCGCATCGCAAGATGCATCATCGACTTTCACGCGCCAGCCCAACGTTCAATAGGCTTCACGCAAGGTGCTGGTTCAACCATGTAACCTTTCCTTTGATTAATTAAACTTATCTGTACGACACCTTAGTCGTCACAGATACGGTTCCGCAAGGAGCTAGTAGCAATTTTGTAAAGAGAATATAATGAAGTACCGAATGAAGTATTTTTCACCAAGGGCAAAAAGGAGAAGTGGCACTTGAATAAATGCACAATTGGCTCACAGAAAACAGCACATCCTAGCAGCAGACCAGCAGCACTCCCTCTACTATGTCTTTATGCCATTCCATCTCTTCCCCTTTTTATTTGCAACATTGCTAAGCAATTAATGTTTCTAGTCGGCCACCCGAAGTTATTGTAAAATACTGCAGAAGCGCCCAATATTGAGTTTGAGTTTATTCAAGACAACCTTGTACAGAATTGTCTCGAGGGACATGACTAAAGGCACTTTGAGTGCCTGACAGGGCCACGTGTTCAAAACTTGGGAATTATGCAAATTATACGTTAAGCACCCGATTCGACCGGACAAGCGCCCATGCCTAGCTTTATCCGGTTTTCAGTGAAAGTGGGCTGGGCGCTCCCCCCGGCATTTTGAAGTATACGTCAGCAAAGCCGCCTCGAAAAACGCAAAATTGCAGCGGGACATAAAACTCGCTAACCTCCCAAGAAAAATAACAAGCGGACTAGAGTCAAAGGACTTTGCACGGGCATCGATACAACTCAGCATTGAGGAATAGATTATCCAGCAGATGTCATTGTCTTGTGCAGAGTACTCTGAGCGAGACATTTGGCACGCCACCGTCCAGGGTACGAATGACCCGCCGTGCAACACTCGTAGCATTCAAGCAGTTTTTTTTTTGTTTTTTTTTTAAGAGCGCAGCTCTTAGGCGCCAGTTTCCGGCTTGAGCGGGGTTGGCGTCGCCATAACTGCGCGGTGCATTATGGGTAAATTTCTCCACTAAATTTAGCGGAAAATTTTCCTCGCTAAATTTAGCGGAAAATTTTCCGCACTAAATTTAGTGGGAGAATTTCCCCGCTATATTTAGCGGAAAAATTTCCCCGCTAAATTTAGCTGAAAAAATTCCTCGCTAAATTTAGCGGAAAAATTTCCCCGCTATATTTAGAGGAAAATTTTCCTCGCTAAATTTAGCAGAAAATTTTCCCCACTAAATTTAGCGGAAAATTTTTCCCTAAATGGGAGGCAAGCAGGAGAGGAGGGGCATAGCCTCCTCTCTGTACCTTGCCCTCCTCCTCCTCAAGAGCTGCACTCTAATCCGGCGTTACAGGGGATTGTAAACGTCCTTTTCTTTTTTTTTTTTTTCATATTGTCTAACGAGTTGAAAGTTCTTAGCACAAGGCCATAGCAAATATCACACGAGGTTACAGCAATCGAGTTGCCCGCGATGTTTGATTTGTTTTCCACCGGCCACTTTGGCATGCAGTGACTTTGGGCGCCGGGATAAAACCAAACGACGAGCTACGTGCCCATGTGCCTCCTCCATTTCTCGTTCAGGCCCCTCCCCACTGACGCTACTCTGCCTCTTGCTGCCCCCGGCCACGCACGGGGTTGTACCTCGCGCGGGCTACTACTCCCCGTCTACGTAGGGGTGCTTCTCGGCCAAGTGGGCCCTCAGCTCAAACGGGGCCACAAACCCTCTCCCGCAGCGCTCGCACGTGTGGGGGAACTCCTTTGTGTGCACCTGGATCACGTGTTTCCTCACGTTGCTCGAGTCACTGGTCCGGTACTCGCACAGGTGGCAGGAGAACGGCTTGTCACCGGAGTGCGTGCGAGCGTGCCGGACCAGGTCGCCTCTCTTGATGAAACTCATGCCGCACTCCGCACACTCGTGTAGCCGTTCTCCCGTGTGCAACCTCCGGTGCTCCGCGAGGTCGTAGTGCCGCGTGAAGGCCTTGCCGCAGGTGCCGCAGGCGAAGGGCCGCTCCCCCGTGTGGGTCCTCTCGTGCCTGAGCATGCTGTCTTTCTTGTTGCTTGAGAAGGGGCAGAGGCTGCACCGATGCCTGCGCTCTGCGTGTCTCTGCGTCCGGTGTCTCTCCAGGAAGTGCCGGGAGGAGAAGTGGCTGTCGCAGTCCCCGCAAGGGAAGGTCTTTAGTGCCCACGCAAACGGCAGCGTCCCTTCCTGCTCTGTGCATGAAAAAGGAGGGGTGGTGAAGGCAACGTTAGAATGGCACATGCGCTTAGCTGGGATAGCGCGTGTGACCCCAACTGTTGTCTGTCGCAGATTAACCACCAGGACCCGTTTGCTCAAAGCCGGTAAACTTTAACCGCGGTAAAACGTTAACCGCCCTTCTCTAGTAGATACCTAGAAGTAACTAGCCAAGTTCGATGAGGGCTTGATAAGCAACAGCTCCGTGTGTTATTATGGGGGTGGTACCTGGTGTCACCTACAGGTTGTAGCGAACATGAGCGACTTTCGTGGAAAGGTTCTCAAACAGGGGGAAACCAAGAATGCGCGCTACCGGGTTTTCGCAATGCAGCACAGCATACATTTGAGCTTAAGAAGAACTTTTTGTTGCTCATGGTACAGATATTGGGCAAGATAAAACTGAAGTAACCCTTGTTTGGAAAGCTTCCAAATGTTTGGCTGTCCAAAGTGAAGACAAGCCTCGCTGAAATTTCCTTCCAAGTTCGAAAGAGGACGACGAATTTCAGTCCTGGAAACGATGAGGAAGAAGTCGGACAGCATGTAAGAACTCTATATAACACCATCATAAATTTAAAACCATGAATTTCGGCTCCAGTGAAAATAGACCTAATACTAAATGGCCCAAGCATCGAGGAGAATGCTGAAAGCGTAATTCTACGCTTTGTGTGCGCCGGCCTTCCCCGTATAAAAGATTCAAAGTAAATAATCATAATAAGGCTTTGACAAATGCACAAGCAATGCTAAATTTGTTTTAGGCTTCTGCTTTAGAGCAGTTACTACTGCAGACACCAGCACAGGCAGCTACAATTCGTAGCATGCACCTTGGTGCTTGGGAAATTCAGCAAAAGGTCTATTGGGATGCTGTCTGCTTCTGCGTGCTATCAATACTCGGCCGATTGAGTCAAGGCAATCCACTATAGTATTTCAAAGGCATTGCTATGGAGACAATTACTGCGTTCCTTTAGGCTTAGGAATGTCCAGAATCGAAAGACTATCGAGGTCATTGCTCATGTTTTGCGATATAGGTGAGGTAGGGCTAAGCGAAAGCCCCCTGCACCATTCATTGCTGACGAACATGCCCGAAATTGCAGCTAATACGACATATTAATTCTAAAGCGAGCAGCGCTCAGTCATCGGGGCACCGCCATGTTTCCCTGCCGATCACGTGAGCTAATATTCCCCCCACGGGGAAATGTGGTTAACTTTTTTTACCGCGGTTAACGTTAACCAGCTTCGAGCAAACGGACCCAGAGTGCTACGGCCAAATATACTCGGGCACATTTTTGCGTCGCTTCAGATTCCTTCCTGCTTGTTTCAACTAGGCCGTCAATTTTTTTTTTTTTTTTTTTTGTAGCGCGAGTTGCACTGGCCGAGGTTGAGCAGTTTCGCGTGGCTCGCATAATGAGCCGTGCTCCATGCTGCGCATGCGCGAGGAGCAGTGACGTCACACGGCGCACAGCTGGCGCCCCGGAGCCGCCGCGCCCGCCTCGCCGGTCTGCGCATTCCAGAGGAGTGACGTCACAGCCGCGGCAGACGCACTGGTGCCGCCGTGTGCCCAGCTGTGCGTCTCCGTTGCGCAGTAGCCAAGTCTGACGCTGCACCGAAGCCACTTGATAGCGCCTCTCATTTTGTGCACATAAGCTCACGCTACGTATATCCTGGCATAGCCAAGCTAAGCCACCACAATTTTTTTTTTTTTTTCTCACTTGTAGTGGCATGTAGGAGCAGATGATGAAAATTCTGTTTTATCTTGCGGTGTCGTTTTTTGATGGCATATAATTTGTTTTGTTTAGGTGACTCCTGTTTTGGTTGGCTCCTTTTGCTGCTACAGAGCAGTGAATCTATGTCAATCAAACTTGTGCTTCGTAGCAAACACTGACATCTAGAAGTTAGTAACGGACCCGGCACTCGGCAACTGTGAAAATGAGAGAGTTACATTTCTGAACCGACAAGGGCCGAGCAAGGCCGCTCAAGAAAGGGACCTCGGTGAGCAAGGTTAAAGTGCCACTGCACGGTACAGTGTCTGGAAAAGTGCAACACGAGAGATATGTCGTAGGTTGGAAGCACGCATACATCAATGAACGTCTTGCCCATAAAATAGTGTGTCTTTAGTAAATAACTCATTCTTCACAGAGCAGGCTACAAGGCTAGTGGGACCAAAAATTCCGTTCGGCATAAGGGGAAGGAGACCCGGCACTGAAAGAGTTCAGAAAAGCAGGACAGTCCCACAAAACCTTCCCCCCTTTCAACTTTAGTAGAGAGAATGCTGGAGAGGAGGAGACCGCAGAAACGAGGGAGTTGGCCATTGACTGTGCCTTATGTCAATGGCCACAAAACCCCAAAAGGATGATCAGCATATAATGGAAATTTCATTTGGACTCTTTTGAACTGATTTCACCTGACGAGGCCCTATTAGCTCTGTACATAGCTCAGCAGAGAAGAGCAAAATGCAACAGCAAGGAATAGCACAAACACCTCAACAATCAATATAGCATATCACCCTGTACATACCAACAAAAGCAGGCTTATACACAAAAAAGTCGCTGAATCACATCACTAACAAATCACAGACTCAGAAAGGATAACAGCTTAAGCTATAATAGAAGCTTTGAATTAAAAGACTTTCAAAACAACCAAAAACATAATTAAACAGAAATGACTGTCATTCAGTTGGCCAACAAAGGTAAAAGTGTACAAGTTACGCTGGAACTCCTTTCTTCTTGAATCCCAACCCTCGTGAAATGATCTTGCATGGATGTTGCAATTATGGGAACCACTGTCCTGTTTCCTCGTTCTACTTGTCCATTGGTCTGTGGCTTGCAGGTGCTTTTACGCAAGTGTTTCCTTCAGGCCATCAATGTGCTGCTCTTGCTCGTCGGTTCTTGGGAAGCTAGCATTTTCTGATCAGCCGTCTGGAGGCTCCTCAAATGTTTTGTAACAAAGGAATGGGACAGCAGTTGTAGAACAGCTCTTCTTTTAAGTTGACCTCCCCTAGGGTCATAAGACCCACCTCGGCTACACATTCCAGTACTCAATCCACTCGTAGTCCACTCGACCACGGGAGTTATCAACGGTGTTTAAATTCCGCGGGGTCACGAAACAGGTCACAGGGGTTGTAACAAGATCTCCCCATCCGCATCGAGCTCGGCGGACTGGAGCGTAGTCCAACCACGATCGGTTCTCGCGTGCCACAGAGTCGCACTTCTGCATGGAAATACACGCTTTCGCTGGCACATGCGTGTGTTGTGCTCTTGCTTGCACGCGACACCATCGCAATGCGGTTCGCGTCTGGTCGAAAAGCTTGCGCTGGAAACACCTTTCAACGTCAGCCCTGTCCGTTCAACCTCTCGCCTTTCCCCTGTCTCCTTCACCCTCGAATTTCGCGATCTTTTATCTATTCCGACATGGCTTGAGACGTTGGTGACGTTGGCACAGCCAGCACAGCATTCGAAGAACCTGCCGCTTGGTTCCTTATCTTGGAGCAGGGTCGCAGGGTGGAGAGTCGTGACTGTCTCGACATGCATTGCTCCTCGCCGCAATCGACGTTGGATAATTCACGGTTCTTTTGCGCGTTTTACTGAGTTCAAACATCGGATTGTTCTCACTCGTTCAAAAAGAAGTGGCAATCAGAGATACAACAACACTGCAACAACCGCAACGTGAAGACTGCAAATATCAACAGAAGGAGCACGTGCGCCTCCTGCCGCCCTGTTGGCCCTGCCTGCCGCTTATTACTTTCGTGCGACTTCTGCAGTGGCGCTACTCGTTAGTCAACAATATAAGCAACAAAGTAACAAGGAAAGGGGCTTGCAAATGTAAAAACTGAATATGACTCAAGGGAGGAAACTGCGCGGGGCCTAATCACGAAATAATTATGAAAGGATACATAAATGCCCACTCAGAAGACAACAAAACAAAACGAAATTACCACGAAAGCTGGATCGCACAGCCAGCCCGCGGGACCGGTGTAGTCCATCTTGCATGCAGCGAAATAGCGTTTTTGCTAGCGTTGTAGAGGCTGGCGGCAGCGTGCTGAAGACACGTTTTCTACTCGTACGTCGTCATTTGCCCAGTGTTGGGAAGTACTTTAAGTACATTGTACTTAAAGTACTTTATACTTCAAGTAAGTTTAGGAAACTTGTACTTTACTTCAAGTACATTCTCTGAGTATGTACTTGTACTTTACTTCAAGTACATTCTCTGAGTATGTACTTGTACTTTACTTAAAGTATATTTTTCCTGGTACTTTCCGAGGAAGCAAAATTTTCGATTTCAAAGTACATTCCCCAAATTTGGTTTTGTTAAATTTGTATCACAAAATGATGCTTTGTCAGCTCCGAAGAAATACTGGGACTGAGGGATATTCTACTCCCACCAGAAACGTGAACAGACGACGCATCGCGCCGTTTGTTCAGGGGGCGGCGTTCCTGTATCTTTTTATACTCTCGCTACTTCTCGGTCGGTCAGCGCAAGCGAGAAGGTTTAAAATATTAGGAGAGGACAGTTAATCATGGTGTAGCACCTGAGACTGTGATGAGGAAAAATTAAATTTTCAAACCGAAGTAAAAGACAACGGAGAACGTCACAATGTTTTGAGACATTCTCCTTTGTCTTTTCCTTCGACTTGAAAGTTCCTTATTTTTTTGCACCCCAATCTCAGGTGTCACATTATGATTAATTATCACCAGCTCGCTTGCACAGTTCCTGTTTTTCGTGTTTTTTTTTTGTTTTTTTTTCATTAAGGAGAGGACATTCCTTTATGAGAGGATTGCTTGCGGAAGCTACGGGGCTGACATCACACTCTCTCCTGGTACATTTAACCCCTTAAGTGCAATAATCCAGTGCAAAGGGCGCCAAATTAAAAAAAAAAGGGACTTCTAAATTAAGCTCCATTCCTGAAAACAACTACTCTGTGACCACTTGACTTTATCAAATATTCGCCGCTGTTTTTGAAAATAGGTCATGCACCCCTGATTATCCCTGGGCAATGCATACCAGTTAAAAATCACTGTATAAGGGAATTAAGGGACATCATGAAAGATTGTGTTAAAATATTTGCTATTTACTTGAAAGTACATTGTATTTATGGTACTTTACTTCAAGTACGTCGCACCAAGTGTACTTCATACTTTACTTAAAGTACATCACGTCTCATTCACTTTGTACTTTACTTGAAGTAGCTTTTAGACATACTGTACCCAACACTGCATTTGCCGAAGAAGTTTTTTAAAACACTGTGTAAACCGTGAGACTTGCCATCGAAAACACGTGGACATTTTATGGAAGCGCAGTGCCGCAGGAAAAAGGCTCAACTAGTCGAAAGCAAGTTTCGCCAATCTCGCGACGTGATCAAAGCTTCCGAATCCCGGAGAAAAGCTCACCGGAGAAAAGCTCACCGGAGAAAAGCTCACCGGAGATAAGCTCACCGCAAAACCGGCGGATGCGGAGAAAAGCTCACCGGCCATTGAGCGTGTTCGGAGAAAAGCTCACCGATTTTTTTTCTTCTTTTTATATGGAGTCTGTTGGATCATGCGTAACATATATTAGTTTATTATCATTAAAATTTGTCAGCTTTGTAAAAAAGAAAATGTCCTTTTTTGTATTATTTGTTAAGCTATGGTTAAGCTTATTGGGTATATTGCTCCCAAATTAATAATTGCGGGCGAGTGTTTTCTGTGGCTTACTCTGTAGGCAACGAAAGCCCAACTCAAATTTTCAGGAACTTGAAGAACAGGAAGAAGTTCGAAAACCTAATTATGTCTGCCTAAAACCTAAAAATCAAAACTGTAAATGCCGAAAATCCGAAAGTGCATGCGCAACAACGCGGTGCCTGAAATTCTCTTTGAAGCTTTTGTCAACCTTTGAAAATAGGACAAAACAGTCAGTAGTATATTTAAACTTTTTTCTTTCACGGAGAAGCACGTTTTCTAGCCGTTCGTGCTGGTGTTTCGAAACGTTGCCTTTGTCTGATAGTGCCTTTCTACGGCGAGCCACCCATGACCTTCAGAGCTGCACACTTGCAACCTTTGTTACTCGTGACCTATTGACGACTCCAGCGAAATCGACGCCGCGTAGCGGCAACGCCGCGAAGCTCATGAGAGGAGGTCAGTTCAACTCTGTCGTCTGCTATCGCTGCTTGGTACTCGTAGGCAGCATAGAAACAAATATCGTTTCCAGTAATTATTTTTATGCTGCCGTGTCATTCCTACGCATTGACTGGAAGAAGGTATCTACCGTCGAAAAATCGCCATGCTTTCATGTGTAACACTGATTTTACGCTACAGTGCAAGAATTTTATGGTGGTCTGCGTGCTGAACGACGAAAACGACCTCCTTTCGTCCGCCATTTTGCCTGACCAGCGCGCCCCCTATAGTTCGGTGGAGTCGCGAATATAAGAAGTAGTCTTCTGTAAGGTAGCAAATAGGGCGAGTTGGTAAACGTTATACATGATCAAAACCACTCAAACGACGACGACGGAGTGAAGACAACAATCACGACAGGACGACTGTTCTCGCAACTAAAGTCTTGTTAGTGAAATTAACAGAAAAAAAAAAAACAGCGTAGCCGACACTGATTACATCAACAAACACCTACTTATCTATTAGGCACTACACAATATTTGAAACTGAAACGGTTCACACGCCGCTATTCATATTAGCTCGCAAAGAACAAACATCATTATTTGACAGAGCTACCGACGGCACCCTGCCAGTTGTCAATAAATTGTTGCTTTTTTTACCGGTGTACGATGTCCTGATTTTATACTTGCGGCTTCATTAATATACAGAATGGGTGATTACTAATTTCTGATGAATTAGTAAATATGCCCAATAAACTTCAAGAATATTGGAAAAAAGTGGAGTAATTTAATGAAGTGACGAATGCGAATTATGTTAAATTGCAATGTTTGACGCAGAATCCGCTAAGTTAAAAAAAAAAAGCAAAAAAAAACAAAAAAACGGTGAGCTTTTCTCCGCATTCGCTCAAAGGCCGGTGAGCTTTTCTCCGCATTCGCTCAAAGGCCGGTGAGCTTTTCTCCGCATCTGCCAGTTTTGCGGTGAGCTTTTCTCCGGTGAGCTTATCTCCGGTGAGCTTTTCTCCGGTGAGCTTTTCTCTGCCGCCCAAAGCTTCCTTGGCACGCCGAAGTGCTGCGTCTCTGTGCCTTCGCACGCTTGGATGCCGATCAAGAATCGACACCATGTGGATGCGTTTTGCGAGTGCAATGTGCGTGAAGTCGTACGTGCCGTATGCAGGAGGCAGTCAGCACTTGGATGCACGGGCTTCTGCCTTTTGGCTGCCTCAGGCTCTCGGCTGTATGGAAGTAAAGCCAATTAACTCCTTTGAGTCTCTGGAGCAGCGTCTGACGAGTATATTTGTAACTTGCGGCACTCGCGGTCCAGAAACGAGCTTGATCCAGCGTCCAGTGACGGCGGAAGAGTGGAGGGGGGGGGGGGGGGGGGGGGGTACGTCTTTTTCTCGTAGTAAGACGGTATACACAATACCGCGCACAACAGCTCATCACTGATCAGTACTGGCTCATTATCAACCTGCTTAACTGCACTTGACGTTTGAGCGCAGCAAGCCTAATTGTGATTGGTGAGCAGATTGCACACGACCATATGGACCGTGCTTCAAAGATTTTCAATCTCGCCGTCTTGCACTTTTCCCTTTGAAAACCCTCCTTGCTCCACAGCGTTGCTCTATTTGCGCTGCCATGCGAATTAGAGTAGATTTGGAACATAGCCATGGTTAATAGTGCATAGGAGTAACCGTACAGACTCCCCCCCCCCCCCCCCCCCCCCCTTCCCCTCTTTATTGATAGCAACTTTCCGGAACAGCTGGACGATCCAGAACCCGTGGCCGATATATGATACAAAGACATCTACGCGCGACACACCTTCAAACCTTTGTCGCGGCGCCGATTCTTGATCGGCATCCAAGCGTGCGAAGGCAAAGAGACGCAGCACTTCCGTGTTTCAAGGAAGCTTTGATCACGCCGCGAGACCGGCGAAACTTGCTTTCCACGAGTTGTGGCTTTTTCCTGCGGCACAACGCTTTCGTAAAAATGTCCTTGTGTTCTCGATGGCAAGTCTCACCGCTTACACAGGGTTAAAAAACAAACAAAAAAACTTCTGCGAATGACGACGAACGAGTAGAAAACGTGTCTTCAGCACGCCGCCGCCAGCCTCTCCAACGCTAGCAAAAACGCGATTTTGCTGCATGCAAGACGGTCGTCCGGTGGCCGCACTCACGGAGCAGGGATGGGCGGCGACCGCGGCGACGCTCCGGCATTTTTGGCTCAAGTTCGTACCAGCAAGCACCAGCTTGGCGGTACTTGTTTATAAAATTCAAATTGATCCAGCGCTTTAGCAAGGCCAGAGCCACGCGGTCCGCTGGTCCATTTCGTTTCGTTGAGCACTGTACTTTCGTTTGAAAGTACATCGTTTTCATTTGGACCGAATCTGATGAACTTCAGATTCACGCAATTTACCGATTTTTCTCGATGGTTCTTTTTGCAGTTATTCGCACCTGTCTGAAATGGCGCCAGTCTACTGAGTTTAAAATCTGAGCTAAAGACCCTATCTACTCCAAACTTTTTCGCACATGCCTTCAAGTTGTGCGAAATTTCATGAAAACATGGGATCACAGCAAATCTGGTCCTTTCGACCTTGTTCCTTTTCTCTCCTTCCTTTGATAACCATTTCTAACTGCTGTTTGATAAAACTGTCTTTACACCCTACACTGATCAATTTTTTGCACTGTCTTTCAACCGAATCCATGATAAAATGAACACACGATCTGTCTAACGCGTTTCTGACCAGCGACTTTACAACCCCAGCTTTTACTGTCTTCGAATGAAGCGCGAAACACATGCGCGTCAAAACTGTCCGATCCGACGTGCGAACTGCCGGAACGGACGCTCGAGGGCGAGGGTTTTCGTAGCCTCCGGTGCGACGAAAACCCTCGCCCTCGAACGTCCGTTCCGGCAGTTCGCACGTCGGATCGGACAGTTTTGACGCGCATGTGTTTCGCCCTTGACAGCTAACCCTTGGCAACACCGGTTTAGAATTTTCTTTTCCGTATTCCCAACATATCCCTTGATTCACATGAATACGTAAGTCCAGGAACTCCAGGACCCCTCTTTCCGGTTTTTCCGTGCTAAACTTCAATTCCGGAGCCGCTTATCTTATCTCACGTTCCAGACTGCCCGTTAGATCATCCGCTACCGTGCGTACTATGATATCGTCCACATATCTTCAATTGTAGTAGACCGTTTTCCTCCTCCGCTACGGCATCCGTGAAGAAAACGCCGCAGCTGCGCATGCGCGCCGCCAGCCTTCCAGGTCCTGTGGCGGATTACGGAGCGCCATCCGGGTGCTTAGCGCGCTGCGGAAACGGTCTACTACAATTCCCCAATAACGCCATACCCGGGGACTTCTCCTGTAGTTTATTATGCACTACTCGATCCAAGGAGGTTAAGTAAACTTCCGCTAAAACCGGTGCGACCGATCTTTTTGAACGTACTTCTTTCCTTCGCATTCGATTACCGTCGACTTCAGATAAACCTCGAGGATCGTTAGGAAGCTCTCTACCGATATACCTGAACATGGTTGGAACTTTACGAGATTCGACTCCAATGCCCCTCTCATTCTCTGCGTCAACCGAGTCTTTTCTAGGGAGTAATTTTATTACTCCCTAGAAAAGTATTTTAGAGCGCAGCTCTTAGGCGCCCGTTTCCGGCTTGAGCGGCGTCGGCGTCGCCGTCGCCGTCGGCGTAACCGCGCGGTGCATTATGGGACGCGTGACGTCACTGATGACGTCATTGGCATCCGCATCGTCATCATCACTGATGACGTCATCAGTGACGTCACTGATGACGTCATCAGCATCCGCATCGTCATCGTCACTGATGACGTCATCAGCATCCGCATCGTCATCGTCATCATCACTGATGACGTCACTGATGACGTCATCGTCACGTGACCCCCCAGTACCCTTCCCTCCTCCTCCTCAAGAGCTTCGCTCTAATTCGGCGTTACAGGGAGTTGTAAACGGCTTTGACTTTTTTTAAAGTGTTTTTAAAAATATAATGTTTTTTTTTTGTTTTTTTATTGGGATGTGTGTACCTTTGCCACGTTTTAGGTTCAGTGTGTGTCATCCCTTCATCGCTAGCATAAAGCTTTTTGTTTATATTTTTGTGGAGAGGGGAGATTGTAGAGTTATCTTTGTGAATCGGGATGAAGGCCGTCCATAGTACTACTTTGTGTATTGGAGGGTTTGGCATTTGGACTGTTTAGAGGTTGTTCCTTTGTGTTGGTGGTGGCTGATGGGAGGGTTTGGCGTTTGAACTGGTTAGAGGTTGCTCCTTTGTGTTGGTGGTGGCTGATTGTGGGCACTAAATAAACCTGGTAGCTGAGTTTGAGACGTCGTCCTGTCCCTTTCTGTTCCTTCGACTTATATGCTCATTTCTGCCACAGTCTCAGGTTTATTCAACATGGTTAACATTCACCAGCTCGCCTGCACCCTTACTATATTATTTCAGATTCAGCAAAGTTCGGCAAAGATTCGGCAAAAAATCGGAAAATGTCTGCGCACGCGCGAGAACACGACGGGCGGCCATGGATTGCAAATGGACGGTGTGTGGTCGTGCGGTTACCACCGTACAGTGTAGTACAGCCCAGGGGCGGATCCAAAGGGGGGGGGGGGGGGCGCCGGGGGCGGCCGCCCTCCCCTCCCAAACAAAGTTGACCCCCCCCCCCCTTCCCCCTTCTCGAAAGGCAATTTGACATGGGTGGACCCCCGGTGCACAAGAAAGAATGGGGGAATAGCATCCTTACAATTTCCCGCCCCCTTCCCCCCCCCCCCCCAAAAAAAAAAAAAAAATAGAGTTTCGATCCGCCCCTGGTACAGCCAGCGGTTACGGCGAGGTGTGGAGTAAGCAACACGGTAACTGTGAGTTTGTGAGCCTTGGCGAGTGTGGTTCTCTTCAATATTTTCTGCCTCAAAAACAAGATCGACCAGTAATTTACGCAGTCCACTGCGCAAGTGTAAATGATGCTGTACATTCTAGATGACGTGATCACTGATTTTCATTTGACCTTTCCAGTAATGCAACGAGGTAGTTGAAACATTGACTGACAATTACTTAAGGCACTCCTCGCAATTATAACAATCCTCTTTTCGGCTCACAAGTAGTTTGCCAAAACAAAATGATATTGCGTTTTAATTAGCGTTATTTTGCGGTTTTAATGTATGAGCACATAACTAAACACAGAACTATCATGCTCGACGTGGCACATCCGACATTCCTAACTCTTCCCATCTTCCTAAACGTCCGCGTGTGTCCTAGCACAAGAAACGTTGCGAAAATGGGACGTACACTTTCATGCAAAGCTGACGTCAAGTGACTCAAATCGAAAAACATGCAAATATACAATAATATTGTTATCTCTTTTGAGGCTGAGCAACTGCTGCATTCGTTTTCGCGCACGAAACGGTGACTCCCAAAGAAAGTGAGAACGCAGAGTCATTGCCTTTTTTTTTTTTTTGTCAATGTACACGCACCTGCTGGCTTACAACTGTCGTAGCGTGATTCGTGACTGCGTCCGCTACTACCCAACCTCGTTGCCACGCCACTTTTGCAAGAATTCCCTGTAAAATTGCCAGTAAACGTACAAAACGACACCGATACAATTATAATATCACAGTGTTTAGTAATAACTGTGTCACTATGCATTACATGTTGCATTTAAGTTAAGAGAAAAACACATAAAACCTTTTTTCGCCAAAAGAAACTGAATATCAACGTTAAGTCTGGCAGCAATGTATTTTTGCGGAATCTTTGCCGAATCTTAAGAAACGTTCGGCAAAAGTTCGGCTTTGCCGAGTCCCAAGATTCGGCGCCGAAATTGCAACTCGGCAAAAGTTCGGCCCATCACTAGTATGAAGTACATTGCGCCCAGTGTACTTAGAAATTTAATTTCATAAAATATTTAGAGTAGCCTCCACTGGAAAATACAGGAAGATATGCTTCGAAACGTAATTCAGTTACTTTCGAATAAACTTTTCATGGTTAGATTTGTCGTTTAAAAGAATCCAAGGTACCACAGGGATTAGGAAAATATTAGGGAAGGAAATGGAATAATTTAAGTATTTATGGTACGTTCACAAGCGATTCGTTTTCTGTTGCTCTGCAAGAATGAAGACAGCATGAAATGTCAGGATTGATATGATGCAGATTTTCTGAGTCAACTTAGAGATTCAAGGTGAAGTAGTACACAAAGAAAACGGACCTACTGAATCTGATATTCGCAGCTGTGTTTGAGTGTTATGTTTCTCCGTCCTTTTAGTTTTCCTTAGCGGGTATTCCATCAAATCTCTTAGCGAAATGCCGCGCCTGTCATTTGGAAGCTTCGCGTCAAGACGCCTTAGTGTTCCTCATACCAGCTTTGTTTACTCTTGGACTTTGTTTAGGACACCTTATTGGCAAACCTATGATGGTTGAATGCCTCCAACACTCGTCTCCTAATGCTCTCGGATAAGATAATGTTTCTGTACTAATATTTCTGCTGTGCTACTGTTACTAAATTTAATCTCATGGCTTCAACCTCTGCTTTGAATTCAATCCATTGCTACTGGTCTTCCAGGGAAACTAGCTATGATGCAACTATTACTTACAAAACAACACTGTGCCCTCAACAGCGAGTGATACGGTGGCTGATGGAAGCGATACAATGATGGTACAATTCATGCTGGAAATTTCAGTTTGAATAGGAAGAGGACTGGGAAAGAGGAAGAAATATAAATTAGTAGTTGGGTTGATGCGCCACTTTTGTTTTGGAGGTTCAGAATTTCTACTTATTTAATTAAACCATGACCTGTTTTGGCAGCTTGCACTGACAGTTTAAGGTCATATTT
>JABSTQ010002809.1:67500-151030 GCA_013358835.2 Ixodes persulcatus
CGGAAAAACGAAACCGAGGTAGCGGCAAACGGTGGCTGCCCCGGGTCGTTCCTTCCTCGTCAAAGCAGGGGCAGAAAGTAAGAGAGGCTCGGATCCATACCTCGTGTTTTTTTGTTCTTCTTCTTTTCGTGAGAGTCACACGTTAGAAGATAAGGTCGTCCATGTCCGATTATAGGCTGACCCAAGTGATGTTATAGATTGGTAGTAGCTTTCGATAGTGATTTGACTATCCGAAGTCGCGGCTATGACGTCGTCAGTGCTCGCGCAGCTGATCCCCGGTTTGGTGCTGACTAGTGTGCGGGCCGCGGTGAATGTGACGACGAGTTTCACCGGCATCGGCTACGACGACTCCAAGTTGTGCACCGACATCGTAAGTCAACACTTGGATGGGATTCGGTCGTCGGAGTGACCGATTTTGATTGACGAGGGAACACGTGGGCGTCTCGGCCGCGTGCTTGTATATAGTCTGCGTCTCGAGAAGTTGTTTGGAGCGCTATCAGAAGACACAGTCAGGCGCGCGCGTGGTTCTGCCACATATATATGTCTTGTGTGCACGAGCACTTGAGCAAGGACAGTCTTCTGATCCACGCTCTTGCGCACGTATCATCCCACGACACTCCGTGGAAGTTATGAGATCGCCGTAAAACCTTTGCTATTAAAGTACCTTGATGTGTTTGCATTTTTTTTTTTGAGGGGCTTTATTTTGCGATGCAATAAGAAACATGTGAATGGAACCCATTCTACGCAATTTGTAAATAAATGCTGAAAGGTAATATAAAACGATTGATAAATCGTCTTGATTACGAAGTTATTGGGACTCAACATGGATTCCGTAAATAATTTTCGTGCGATAAGTAGCATTTAGCTTTGAACTACAGTATTCGTTCAGATCTGTACCACGGATCTCAGACAGTGCATCTTCATGGACTTCTCGAATGCTTTTGATAGGACACCCTACGAACGCTTACTACATAAGTGGAGCATATATACTCATCATTTATGAACATATTTTATCTTGGCTTGAGAGTCGCAATGTATAACCGGAAAAGTCAATCCCTTTACGTCGGTCACTGTTGACTTCTGGGTGCCACCTCTGCCCCTGTTCCTTTCTCTTATTTCTTATCGCAAGAACTTACCGAAACAAATTTGCCTTTCCATGCTACCGCGTGGGCGAAATGGATTGAACACACTTTAAATGGACCGCATAAATCGGTTTCTTAACTTATCGCGCTGGGATTTTCTAAAGAGGTGCTCGAAACTGGTGCATTCATCAATTGAGAGTATGAATACACAAAACCTCCAAAGTAAAAAAAAAAAAAAAAAAACTGGTTTTGTTTAGGAAAAAAATATCGCAAGGCCTTTTTATTTCAAAATTACCAGAAAATCGTTGTGGGTATTCTGGCTTTTACTACGATTGAAAAATTTGTGAAATGGAAAGAAAATAGAATTGGCTCACCTATTCTTCACTTACTTTGGCCCAAATAAGCGCCACAGTAACATACAATATTTCTTTTTTAGTTATGCAAAGTATAGGAAAAACATAGTTTTTGATTTTTCTTGGTTTATTCGGTTGAGTCAATCGTTCCACAGTTTTAGTGAAAGCTTCCACCAACTTCAGGCACCTCTGTAGCAATACGCAATACGTTAAGAACCCGATTTATGCCATTTATTCAAACGGCCATCGATCCCTTTGACCCACGCGGTATATTTGCCGACGATTGCGTTGTTTATAGGTAAAGTTCCGTGTTTTCGGTGTTAACTTTTTTTTTCTGGGGGGGGGGGGGGGGGGCAAATAGCGTAATCTATATACTTGCCTGCAGAGTGATTGTAAGATGCCTAAGGAACTCGACTGCACACCGAGTTTCTTACGCTGCCAGTGACAATCTCCTTTTTTTTTTATCTTTCAAACGTATAAATTTTAGAATCTTAAATAATCGATGTTAGAATTAAATCGTGCGTTACATCGTACAAAAAGACGCGCGGTGTTTGATGCAGACATGTTGACAGAATTATATCTGCAGACGCACCAGCTGAACCTGTTCAAAGCGTGCACTTGTTTCGGTATACGTGTGTACGTTTCCAACGTCTCTGCAGACAATCAATTTTTTTTTGATGGCCAGTGCGACAGGATTGCGTGGTACACAAGGAAGAAACGCACCCCCAGACAGTGTCCGCGCACTGTCTTTTGTACGGCGCGTTAGACTCCCCGGTATATTTTTATGCGCGAAATTTACTTTCTGAAGTGCGGAACGCTAGCGTAATTAAACTGTCTATTTGGAAAGCGCCGTAAAGATAAAGTAAAGAGAAAACACACACACACACACACACACACACACACACACACGCACGCACGCACGCACACACACACACACACACACACACACACACGCACACGCGCACACACACACACACACACACACACACACACACACACACACACACACACACACACACACACACACAAATAAATAAGGAGATTTGCGTCAGTCTTTGAGGAATAGGAGAGCGGGGAACTCGAATGAGGCATGAGTGTTTATAGCTTTAATTGGTTTGTTTTGATACGAGCGGGAAGCGCATATACACTTACGTGGCCAAAACTTGCCATCCGGAAAAAAAAAAAACCGCGACGAAAAAGGAGGAAAAAAAATTGGCATTGCATGGTTGCTTTTGAATGGATCATTGAGTCCCTGGAACCGCATCCTCTATTATATTAATGGGCAATAAAATGAAAACTAAGCACGTCACAAAAACCCGGGACTGTCTCGCTGATGGTTATGGAAGTGGAAGGGAGTAGGACATTTTGAAATTTTGTTTTCCAAGGTGTGATATTTCTCTCGGGCGCGCGCTTCAAATTAGGATTCGAAGTGAACGGCGCGAGTTTCCAACGTCAATGGCGTACGGCCAGGCACGTAGCCAGGGGGGGGGGGGGGGGGGGGCATGGGGCCCGGGTCCCCCCCTCCCGAAATCTGCCATTTTGCTGGGGCCTCCTCTCCCCCCTCCCCCTCATACAACAATTTGTCATGGGCGCCCCCCCCCCCCCCCTCCCCCGAAACAAAATCCTGGCTACGTGCCTGCGTACGGCATAGTGTATACGTACTAGCACGCTGTCTACAAAACAAGTCTGCGTTTGTCCACACCAGAGCCGCGTGTTGGCTCACACATGGCTCGCACTGGCATTATATTAGCTGCCATCGTGGAGGCGACACCTTGGTGCCGAACCTTGTGCTATGTAGCACACATTTCGCACAGCACCGAATTCGGTTTTTGCTGCAAGGACAATTAGAAATATTCACCGGCATGCATGTGTAATGACGTCTCAATCATGCCCCCGAGTCCAGAAAGCCACTTGAAAAAAAAAAAAAAAAATTGACAGCGATCATTAGTATCACCGAAATCCTATATACTGCGTGGAATGCAGTAGGGGAAGGTTGGGCGAAATGAGACAAAATATTTTCATTTCAATGCTAGTTTTTATTTTTACTCAAAACAAAACAGCGTGGGTATATTCTTAGATGTCTCGAACCTATGCTCAGTCCATATTACTTAACTGGAGCAAGCGAAACATTAAACAAAAGCCGCCTCGGTGGCTCCGAGGCAAAGCGTCGTCCTACTCATTCCCAGTTGGCGGGTTCGAATCCCGGCCGAGGTCCCCGGAAACTGACGAAGGCTTATTGCGGGAAAGGCGCCGTGCAAACGAGCTTTCGGTTGCACGCCAAAAGATTCTCAGGTGGTCTAAAAGAATCCTCAGTCCTCCGCTGGGGCGTGCCAGATGCCCTTCTTTGGTGCGCCACGTACTACCCTCAAATTTACGTCTACAAACAAAACAACAGTATCTGAAAGTCGCACAATGTCTCACTTTGCCCCGCGGTGTGGGGCAAGATGAGACAACGAATAAGGCTACAGCGGAACGCACAAAAAAAAAAAAAACTGATATGCGTTCAGTTTTTGCAATAAAAACACTTGAAATGCATTGTCTGAGCTCCAACACACTCTTTATGAGCTTACCCCTAGCACTGTATGCACTCGATCCATACTGAACGGGGGGGCTGCTTGTCTCCAAAATTTCTTTGCGTACTGGGCACTGCCAATCTTTTGTGGTACGAATCGCACGGTGTGCGGAACGCTCGGACACTCCGCGCATCTTCGGAGGATCAGTAACAATCTTTCTCTCCGATTTCACAAATTTCTTTATTTTTTTCTTCTTTTTTTTTTCTTGGGGGGGAAGGGGGGGGGGGGGGGGGAGGAGTGGAACGAGTGTTCTTGGTTACTTTCGTCAGCATCAGCTTTGCCTTCTCGGGGGGATTTCGTTAAAACAGTGCATGCTGCTCTCCGACCTGCTTCTTTTTTTTTTCTGTAAGAAATGTTCTTGAAACTTCAAACGTCGGAAAGAACGCGCCTTTTGTAGCCCAGCCGTTTTTTTTTTTTTTTTTTTAGAGCCGCTGCTTTTCACATTCACCGAGCCGCTTGGCTCGCATTTGAAGTGCATCCTTTGGCACGCCAAAAAGTGTGGCAGCAGTGCGAATGGAGTGACGCTGTTTCTTGACACTTCAAGAGCTCTGTTCATGTCACTTTCGCGCTATGAAGCCCTTGTTTTTTTGTTTCTGTTTTATACGTTCGATTCATTTTAGACACTGGGAGAAAAAGAATATGGCTCAGGAGAAACCAGGAGACTTGTGCGTTATTGACATGCTCGCCATAAAATGCCTGATGGTCACGTTTTGCGCCGCGCAGTTACGTAAAAAAGATTTCGTTAAAAAAAAAAAAAAAAAAAAAAACCCTCCAGATTACTCAAATTTGGTCCACATGAAGCTAATAAAGCGTACCAATAATATTAGAGCTTACCTTGGCAGAATAGTCGGTGCCAACCGGGTGCTGCACGTCTCGAAGCGAAACCTCGCGCTGAATTTTGCGCTTTTCTGGCGGGGGGTAAACAGGTAAACCTCAACTCCTCCGCCATTTATTTTCTCCGGAACACTCTTGCCGATAGCTCTCAATTTTCGCACATGCAAAATGTACAGGTCACGACACCTATATGTGAAGTTTGACCGTACTCCAGCTGCTTCTCTAGGAGATAAATGGCGCTAAACACAAACTGTCGCATTTTGCCCCGCGTTTCATTTTACTCCACCTTACCCTATTTTGTGAAGCGGTCTTTTTATTTTGTTTAGAAGTCATTAAACAGACATCTCGTAAGTAAAGAACCTTCATTTTTATCAGTTTTCTCGCTAAATTTATTGGGGAAACTTGATAAATTACCCAAGCATCAAGAAGAATGCTGGGGTTTAGGCGCCGCATGCGCTCGCCTTCCGCATACAAAAAAGATTGGAGGTAAAAACCCGAAATAAGGCGAGCTGAAATTTGTTTTAGGATTTCGCTTTAGAACAGTCATACTGCTGCAGATACCAGCGCGTGCGGCACGTAGACCTACATTCTGAGCATTCTCCTCGATGATTGGGTAATTCAGCAATAGGTCTATTGTTTAGATCGCGTAAAGTGTATTTTCCCTGCCAATTTAGCGGGGAAACTAAACTGCTGTATAGGTCACATATGACATCATTTTCTAAGCTAAATTTAGCGGGAAAACTAAATTAGTTTGTAGGTCACGTGACGTAAGGCGACGTGACGTCAGTTTCCCCCTTAAATTTAGCGGGAAAACGGAACTGCTAAGTCACGTAACGGGAATTTTTCCCGCTAAATATAGCGGGGGAGCTGAATCGGTGTTCACGTCAAGAATGTCAATTTCACCTCTACATTTAGCTGAGAAACTAGATTGGCGTATAGCTCGCCTGACGTAAATTTTCCCTCTAAATTTAGCGGGGAAACTAAATTGGTGTGTAGGTCTCGTGAAGTAGCGGCGAAATGGACGGACGGAAGGACGGACAGATTTTGGGGATAAGGCGGTTGACGTAGAATCATAATTACGGTGCATGAACAGACGAATAAACAAAACAGAACTAGATATGTTACAAAATAGACAGCGGAAGATAGAGCAGCATGGCTGCTGTGAAGGTCGCATCCTTCAACCAAACAGAAGAAAAAAAGAGAGAGGGAAAGAGAATGAGGGTGAAGAGTGGAGGTGTGCCGGTGTTGGTACAGCTGCGTCAACAACGTTACTCAGCCGTGCTTTCCGAAATCGGAAAATAATAAGAAAATAACGCAGGCGTTACACCGCGGACGGGGAGCCTTCGGACTGACCGTGAAGCCGTCAGACATTCGACTCGCCGAGTCGTGCACTTCCTCGTATACATCCAAGGCTGCTCAATAATCACGGTCATTAGGAACGCTTCAATGGCTTTGTTTTGGTTCGCCCGTCCCAGCGGGGCGATGACATATTTCACGGCTACGTCGCGTTTGTTGCAGACATATGACACCGATGCGTTACAAAATAGCAGCATGAAAGCCGCGGTCCAAATTGTACGTGCGAAGCAAACACGTTTCGAATGGCGGCTTCACGAGCTGATCATGGCTGAGCTGGCTATACTTCGTTTCAGCTTAAGTCCAGCTAGACGCAGCCGATGCTACAAGCGCGAGCATGTGGCCCTGAACAGTGCTTGCACTGCATGAGCGCGCGTGCTTGGCAGGGACGCTGAAAGCCCGGAGCTCGCGCTTGTAGCATCGGCTGCGTCTGGACCCAAGCTGAAACGAAGTATAATTAGCCGATAAGACGTTTTGGAGTAGCGACACTCTAGACCTCAAAGCAAGCTGCCTTGAGGTCTATACCCACTATCCTACCCCAATCAGCCAATCAGATCTCGGCGTTCTGACGTCACCACAACCCCTGCAAAGAAGCAGACGAACTTGAAATCCTGTCTGCAGATGATTCCGTCGTGGCTTATTACGTTCATGCTATCTTGCTTCGTGATTGGTTCTTTGGCCGTCTTATCGGCCCATGCCGCAATCTGATTGGCTGCGGAGGGATAATGAGATGCACGTGACTCGCCACGCCCTCCTTTTTTATTTTTTTATTTTTTTTTCTTGGAGTGGGGTGGAGGGGGGTTTGTTATAGGCGTTTGCAGGTGCGGCCTCTGGGCGCCGCCATCTTGCTACATGGTGCGGGTAGATCGTCTGATGGTCGAGCATTGCCGAAGCCGTGGGTACGCCTCAGCAGTGCTTGACTAGCAGACGATCTACCCACACTAGCGGCAAGATGGCGGCGCCCATTGCAAACATCTTTACTTCGTTTCAGCTTACGTCCGGATGCAGACGAGCCGACGGGACCAGCCAAACGGTCTCAAAAGCGCGTCGCTGTGCCTTTCCTGTACGTGATGGGTTAAGTTGGTGCGCTTTTGACGATGTATGACTGGTCCTTCTTCCGTAGTTTAGTCGGCGGGTAATTTTCCTCTCCCCCACATCTGATTTTCCCGCGATTGGTTTTTCCTTCATCCTAATCATAAACCGTTCATGGCCGCTTAATGACGTCGCGTACGGGGAATGTCGACCAATTTGCATTTCGGAGCGGTAGAGGGCCGAGTCTGACCTGACAAAAGGCGATAACCTTGGAGGATCAGCGACGCATTGCCTAGATCTATTAGCCGCACCGATCGAGCGTTTATTCCGTACGCCGCACCAGTGAAGCGGTAAAGTGGTTCCCGCATAAGAGATTAGGTATAGTCGCTCTGGCAATCCGTTCCTCAAGTACCGACGTTTGCGGTAGTGACAACAGGTGGCGCCGGTGTTGACGCTAGATGCGTCAACACTGGCTAGGTGGCGCAAGTCGCCGCCCGATTTAAGGAGTTGTGCCTTATACATCTACCCATAGATAAAAAGAAAGCGACATAGCTGCCTCCTGCTTTGCCCAGGAGGCGCTGCAGAAAAACCGTCTGGCAGCGCCCCCTACGATTCGTTTATCGGTATTGGGTAGTACAAACTTGCGCATTCCAATTTTCCCGCGTGCAAACGTTAGCCGGCGGTATGAATTCCTTCCGTGCGATTGCCTTACGGCAAGGAATCGAGCCGATTTCTAACACGGAAAGCTGCTTTTGTTCCTCAACACTTCGCAATGCAAGCTACGTCTACGTCGTACAAGAAGCCGCAAATCTGGTGTCGGCGTGCTGTCACTCGCAAAGACAGCGAGCTTCTTATGATATCGAGCTTGAGGTGAGCATTACGAGATACGTTTAACGTACCTTGTAAGCAAAAACTCCCAAACTGCAGCCCCTCCGTACAGCCAAGGCTATTACAGGGTGCGCACAGGTCCTTGAAACCCTTGAAAACCCTTGAATTCAAAAATTGGGTTTTCAAGGCCCTTGAAAATCCTAGATTTTTTTCTAGACCTTGAAAACCCTTGAATTTGAAAATTTGGCTTGCAGGGCCCTTGAAAGCCCTCGATATTCTGGCTAGACCTTGGAAATCTGTGAATGGCTATTTATAATAGCAAATGCGGGTATATATTGCACACTTATCTTATGCTTATTGGTTTCGGTCTAAGTTATGGCTCCCCTAAGTTATCTCAATTCGTTCAGGTTTAGCCGATTTTCATTGGGTGGTTGGCCACATTGGAGCAGATCCGAATCCGAATCTAATCTGATCCGGGAATGCTTTGCGCACTGTTTACGCCATTGGCCTCGTGTTTTGTCGTCGGTCGTAGGAAAATGCCCGGCAAAAGCAGGTTTCGCTTTGCAGTGATGAGTATAAGGAGTGGGTGGCGCCAGATATGACAAATCAGCATCGTGTAAATGCAAGCCGTGCGGAAAAACCTTCGCTGTCGCCGCCTTGGGCGAGTTGGCGTTGAAGAACCATATGAAGGGCGCGAAACATGCCGGCATTCATGAAGATCGCAGCCAAAAGAGCTCGGTGCAAAATTACCTGGCTCCGGGCACGAGTGAACAATCCACTGTTCCGCCTCCACCGCAGTTGCCAAACCTTAACGCGGCTTGCAAGACGCACGAGTTGCTGACAAATGCCGGAGTGTTGTGGACTCTGAAGGTCGTCACATGCCGCTGTTCCTACCGGTCATCGTTACAATCGCGCAGGTTGTTCCTACAAATGTTCCCAGACAATGAGGTGGTAAAAGCGTTTTCTTGCAGATAAAGGAAATGCGCCTATGTGACGTGTCATGGACCGAGACCTTTCTTTCTAACGGCCTTGCAGCGGGAAGTCGAACACTGTGAGCACTACGGGGTGCTTCTTGACGAGTCTTCGAACGACTATTTACAGTGCCAAATCAAATAGTCTTAGGAAAACTGCAAAAAGCAAGGGCGAGGAGCTGCTTAGCATCAGCCAGCAAAAAGAGGAAAAGCTGCAGGAGGTCCCCCGAAGCAGGGTTGGGCAGTATCGCGATACAAATGTATCGCGATAGTATTTCAGGAATACATTTCGTATCTGTATTTCTGTATCGTGATACATTTTTTTCACCAGTATCTGTATTCCTGTATCGAAATACATTTTGGAATGTTTCTTTGTATCGCGATACAATCAGGATGAAATGTATTTCGTTACATTTCTTGAGAAATTATCCCCCCCCCCCCCCACAAACAAAGTCCGAACGGATTTTTTTTTATTATTTCTTAGGGCATCAGGGTTGAGAGATGCTGGGGCATTGTTGCTATGCTGACCAAGGTTCCTTCCGATTCTCCAAACTATTTTTCTATGCGTCCTCCTCTCTCTTCTGAGAAGTGTTGCGTAGTCGGGGACTCGAACCAGGTGGCGTGCCAGGATTGGAGTCAGAGCATCTTCTGCCGCAGGTCCTTAGGTAGGAATTTCTTGAGTCATTGTTTGCTGGCATTCAATGTCCGCTTATGAATGTATCTCTTGCCTTAGCGTGCACAGTACACCCAGCCGGCAAAGCTGAGTCACACCCAGTCCGTTGCAGCACGAGCCTGGCGGTGGTTGACTTGAAATAGGATGACTCACGCAGTGAAGTTCACACATATTCAAATCACCGTGATTCGAATGCGTCTGCGGCTGCGCCCGTAATACTGCTCGGCTCAAGGATACGTCATCAGAAGACATGAACGTGACCCACTGCTCTGGGGATCCGAAATCCAGGAAGGAGGCCAGACGTGGCCTCGCTGTGCCGACCCAGCCTTCGTACACCTGCTACTCGTCTCGAGCGCGCTGTTTCTCGGAGAACTCGCACCTGTGCCGGCAATATCAGGTCGCAATCCACGAGGTCTCTGTTTGGGTGATGCTAGGCGAAACTTGATGACTGCAATCCATGCGTCGGTGGCGGAGGGTTTGCAGCAGGGTTGGGCAGTATCGCGATACAAATGTATCGCGATAGTATTTCAGAAATACATTTCGTATCTGTATTTCTGTGTCGCGATACATTTTTTTCGCCAGTATCTGTATTCCTGTATCGAAATGCATTTTGGAATATTTCTTTGTATCGCGATACAATCAGGATGAAATGTATTTCGTTACATTTCTTGAGAAATACTCCTCCCCTCCCCCCCCCCCCCCCCACACACACACACACAAAAAAAAAAAAAGTCTGAACGCAATTTTTTTTTAAATATTATTTCTTAGGGCATCAGGTTTGAGAGATGCTGGGGCATTGCTGCTATGCTGACCAAGGTTCCTTCCGATTCTCCAAACTATTTTTCTATGCGTCCTCCTCTCTCTTCTGAGAAGTGTTGCATAGTCGGGGACTCGAACCAGGTGGCGTGCCAGGATTGGAGTCAGAGCATCTTCTGCCGCAGGTCCTTAGGCAGGAATTTCTTGAGTCATTGTTTGCTGGCATTCAAAGTCCGCTTATAAATGTATATCTTGCCTTAGCGTGCACAGTACACCCAGCCGGCAAAGCTGAGTCACACCCAGTCCGTTGCAGCACGAGCCTGGCGGTGGTTGACTTGAAATAGTAGGATGACTCACGCAGTGAAGTTCACACATATTCAAATCACCGTGATTCGAATGCGTCTGCGGCTGCGCCCGTAATACTGCACGGCTCAAGGATACGTCATCAGAAGACGTGAACGTGACCCACTGCTCTGGGGATCCGAAACCCAGGAAGGAGGCCAGACGTGGCCTCGCTGTGCCAACCCAGACTTCGTACACCTGCTACTCGTCTCGAGCGCGCTGTTTCTCGGAGAGCTCGCACCTGTGCCGGCAATATCAAGTCGCAATCCATGAGGTCTCTGTTTGAACGATGCTAGGCGAAACTTGATGACTGCAATCCATGCGTCGGTGGCGGAGGGTTTGCAGGAAGAACGTTCACAACAGGGATGCCATTGCATCGTTTTTCAACCGTAAAAGAAGATGAGACTTTGTTCCAGGATGCTTCAGGTGGTCCACTATTCTCGAAAATTCCAAATGACACTGCCTGCATGATCTTCAACGATGTAACCTACAACAAAAATACCTATTGCACTTTGATACACCAGAGTGGTAAAGTTTCATGTTCAAGGCCACACCTACAGATAAAGAATAGCAGTTCATTCCACCGTGACGTCATGTGATCAATGTTGGCAGAAACGTCCTTATTGGACAGGGGCGTGGTGATGTTTTGATGGGGATCAGGGTGACAGAATTTATTTAAAAGTCGAAGTCTTTTCGCATCCCTCGTCAGCCAGACAGGATGTCAGGGAACGGACCGCGGTCAGTCCTTGATGGAACGTTTTTTTGAGCCCATTGAAGATTCCTCGTCGTCCGAAACCACTACCGTCAAGGCAAAGTGCCAAGCCTGTGTACGCGAAAGTAATTTCGGGATCAAAAACTTTCACTTCAAGCTTCATCTCAGTTGGCGTCTCTAACAAATGTGAAAAATGTATTGCAGTATCAGTATTTCTGTATTTGTATTTCTGCCCTCCCTAAAATGTATTCCTGCATTTGTATTTCCAAATACTTTTTGCCTCTATTTAAAATGTATTTCCGATACGTATCGCGATACATTTTTACAGATGTATTTTAGTATCAGTATTTTGGCTACTATTTTCATGTATCCCAGTATTTGTATTTACAAATACATTTTCGAGTATTTCTGCCCAACCCTGACACCAATTCAGTTTCCCCGCTAAAGTTTAGGGTAAAAATTGACGTCATGTGGCCTATACACCAATTCAGTTTCCCCGCTAAATTTGGCGTCATGTGACGTCACCTGACCTATACACCTTAGGAAATTGACGGCACGTGACCTATACGTCAGCTCAGTTTCCCCGCTAAATTTAGAGGAAAAAAATGAAAGCCGTTTACAACTCCCTGTAACGCCGGATTAGAGCGCAACTCTTGAGGAGGAGGAGGGGAAGGTACTGAGGGGAAGGTATATCCTTCCTTCCTCCTCCTCACCTCCTCATCCTGTCTGCTACTCCTCCCTCCGAGCGGCGTCGCCGTCGCCTCACGAGGGTCACGTGACCTCACGGGGGGTCACGTGACCCCTATGAGGTCACGTGACAATGACGAGGACGATGACGTCTCAGTGGCGATGCCCGATGCGGATGCCGATGACGCCATCAGTGACGTCACTGATGACGTCATCAGGGACGATGACGACGATGCGGATGCCGATGACGTCATCAGTGACGTGTTTCATCAGTGACGTCACTGATGACGTCATCAATAACGATGCCTATTGAAGTCCACCAATGACGTCACTGATGCGTCATCAGTGGATGTCACGCGTCCCATAACGCACCGCGCGGTTACGCCGACGGCGACGGCGACGGCGACGCCGACCGCCGCTCAAGCCGGAAGAAACTGGGCGCCTAAGAGCTGCGCATCTAAAATTCACGTCTTGTGGCGAAAACATAGATTCACTATTCCCGCTAAACTAACGGGAATTAACGTCACGTGACCTATACATCAAGTCAGCTACCCGCTAAATTTAGCGGGAAAAGTTACGTCTTGTGTCCCAGACCCAGTCAAGTATCCCCGCTACATTTCAGCGGCGGGAAATCGACGTCACGTGACCTGACGTCACGTACCTAGAAAACCATCCGGTTTCCCCGCTAAATTTAAAGGGGAAATATACGTCACGCGAGACACCAATTCCTTCATTAATTCCTTATAATGCATTTCATGCATTGCAGGATCTTAAAGGTAAAGGTCACCGCCATTAAAAAAAAAAAAAAAACATTTCCCATGACTTTTTGCAAGTCACAACCTTTTAGGGTTTTGCTGAGAGTACATAATAACAGATTTTAAAAAACAGCACACACAAAAAAGTAGCATGTTTTATACGTGCTGCTGAATGCTACTGCCGCCAGCTTCGATAACCATTTGTTCCCGCTATTATGTCTGAGAGGAGCACTCATGGCGTTACATGGTTCTCCTACAACAATATTACACCGTAGGTGAAATGGTCGTAATTGCTCTTGTATTTTTCTTGCCCTCTTCTTTCACTCTTAGTTATTTCGTATCGCAAGTTAGAACTAAAATGCCCATTCTAGGTTGTTTATTTGTTAAAATATGAAAACAACGTTCCAGCAAAAGCTAATATTATCGGGGATGTTTTCATACATACGGAAAGTATGACCATACGTAAGGAAAAAAAGAATTCTGATAGACAAATATTGGATATTTAAAAGCATTAAAGATCTAAGTCACCTTGTTCCTAATAGGGCCCAGAAATTAAAAAAAAAAACATATTTAACACTCTTTTTTTTTGTGAATTGATGTGGTCGAAGCAAGGGGCGAATACTAATGTTCAGTGATTTGACGAAGGAAAACTATCGTATATTTGAATCCCGGTAAAGTAGCGCGTAGAATGATGTGTGATTTTGTTTAGCTCAGACTGTGAAACTGAGTACGCCGAGTGTTCCGCGGTACAAACCTGTCGTCACATGCACATGGTACCAGGGTTGCCATCCCTCCGAGCCGGCAGTTTCGGTTTCGCGGTAAGCCCCCGAAGCAGAACTTTGAAATTAGATGCCTACAAAACTGGTACACAATACGATTACTGCTCGTTTTTTCTTATTCTTTCTTTTGGGATTTCTATTGTTGAGAGAGAAGAAAACCAATGAGTGTTCAATAGGCTATGGACGCCCCCAAGATATTAATTCTAAAACTGCATTCACTGAAAGCCCATCTCAGTAAACTCGTTGCGAGGATCTGTAATAGCTACATATACAGTGGGATCCGTGTGTCGCGTCCGTTTACGCGCGGCTCTTTCGGTGGACCATTGGGTTGCCTCCTTTATTCCGGCCGGTCGCGCAGATATAACGACGGGAAAGTTATGGCGCGATCGACGGCCGTAACTTGCCCGTCGGACTTGCGACGTTCTTCATCGTGTCAGCGCGGGGTCATCATGCAGGACGTCTCGTCTGCGGTCTAGTTGCTTGAGGATAGACCCTTTTCCGAAGACATTTTTTCACACCAGCAAAACGGAACGCCTACGAAAGCGTAATGTTGTTCCATGTAAAAAAAGAAAGTTGTAAATGATATTTATAAAAAAAAATGGTTATGCACGCGCCAAACTTCCGTAAAAGCAGAATCCGTTCACAGGAGTCACGTGATCACGTCACGAGAGTATACAATACTAAAATAATGACGCAACACGCACGTAGACGTGCAAACGAGACAGACATCGACGAGTTCTAGCCACCTTGAATTTTACTGGTCACCTAGATATTACTGGTCACCTAGACTTTGTCTAATTTCGAAACACTGCGTACTGCATATACCACTCACGGAAACTTTGGTTGTATTGCATACATCTCGTCATTGGCTATGTAGAAACTTCGGTACCTTGGTAGTTTAGCTCCATGTCGTAATACAAAAAAAAACAACAAAAAAACTTCGTTTAAAATACGTGCTAAAAACACACAAAATTGAAAGATAAAACACGGAGGACCAGCACAGGACAACCACTTTCTTTCATTTAGCAACGACGTTTATTTTGGGCAGAGACATTGCACCCTGAACGTTCAGGGTGCAATGTCTCTGCCCAAAATAAACGTCGTTGCTAAATGAAAGAAAGTGGTTGTCCTGTGCTTGTCCTCCGTGTTTTATTCTTTCAATTTTGTGTATTCATGTTCAACCCGCTCGCCTTCACCAGTAAAAACACACTTTTCGTGTCATTTTTGTTTTGAATTCCCGCCTTCTCTACGGCTTGGAAAATGTCGCTGCCGGTGAAGGTGTTCACGCTTTTCTTGCGTGTTGGATTCAGGACTGCCGTCTGCGTCGGAGATTTCCGCTCAGCTGGCGTACTTTATCGCGATTGGTATGAGGCGGAAGTACGACGCTTCTTCACATAATTCTCTTTCTATCCGACTTCCTCCGTTCCTCGGAGTTGGGGGGGGGGGGGGGGGGGGGGGGGCTGTTTTGCGACGGGCGTGGTAACTTGGGTTGTTTTGGAGTCGTTGGCGGCGATTCGCCTTGCGTTAGGATTTCATCGACCTCTTTATTTTTGCGGTATTTTTGGAAAGCGTCTTTGTTTGCGAGGAAAGCCTCTATTATTTCTTTGTTTTTCATGAACTCCCGTACTGTCTGGCGTTCTCTTGCGCAGTCGAAATAAATTCGTTATCTTGTTGTGGAACCAGGGCGCAAATAGTCTGACCTGGTAATGGTGCGTTGGTTGTATTTTCTGTGTGGCTTCCTGGGGCCGTGTAAGGGTTCGTGATGCCCTGACTCATGGTGCGGGTCTTCGAGTCGGCGCGTAGCTTGCCGGTGGGTACCTTCAGCATGGTTGCCAACAAGTCCGGGAAATCATTGTCATGGTCCGCTATGTTGCGGGCGTTCCGCCGATTGAACTCTCCAGAGTGCTGGAGTCCGGGAAGCAGTGGCGTAGGCAGAGGGGGGGGATTGGGGGAATCGAACCCCCCCCCCCCCCCCCCGAAATGTCAATGCTCCCCCCCCCCCCCCCCCCCCCCCCCCCCCCGCGGGGCCCGCTCGCTTCCCTGCTCACGCAGTCAATTTGGCACGAGGCACGGAGCAGCGGGAATGCGCGGACCATCTCCAACTTATGTGCTTTCGGGAAAATTGCCTGCGGGGTAGAAATTGCTCAAATTAATAAAATATGCACTATTGCTCAATTCATTTTTATTTGATGGGTTGCGGAACTTGATTACAGATATGTAGAGAACGGATATTTCGAAACATTTGTGGGGTGAAGAATGGCAATTTCAAGGCAAAGTATAACAAACTTCTTTCACTGAAATACACTGTTCAATCAAACCAAAGTGAACATTATAAAACGAACACGCGGTGATAATATAATACAATGTCAGTGATATAAGGAATAATAAATCAATTGTAAAAAACAATTCCACTGTAAGCATCGGGTGGCGCCGCGCTCACGCACAAATTTTTTGTGATCAGAATTACGTGGTTTCGACTAGACATTGCTGCGAATAAAAAGGTAATTGTGACTAGTTATATTAGAAAGCAATTTACAGGTTCTCTGTAAATTGCTTTCCAATCGCTTACACATTAAAATGCAGCCGCCTGCGTTCACGGAAAAAATATCCAGGACGTCCTCCGCTTGAACTTTAATGTCGCGGTGAACATTCAAAAGCGCTATACTTCGTTTCAGCTTAGGTCCAGACGCAGCCGATGCTACAAGCGCGAGCTCCGGACTTTCAGCGTCCCTGCCAAGCACGCGCGTTCGTGCAGTGCAAGCACTGTTCAGGGCCACATACTCGCGCTTGTAGCATCGGCTGCGTCTGGACTTAAGCTGAAACGAAGTATAGATCGAGCAGTCGCTCATTCGAAGTGGACGCTCTCAGTTATGTTTTCAACCATCGTAGTCAAGAGAACGAGCGCTCAACTTCCCCGTTGTTAAAGGGGCACTGACACGTCAAAATCATATTTTTTTTTATTATCCGAAACGATTGAAAACGGTGCCGGGACATTACCCTCAAAATTCGAAACTTGGGAATTCAGTATTTGGGAATTAAAAAAACAATTTCCAAATGCCGAATTTGAAGTTCCCGCGCGATCCCCCCCAGTGCAGTCAGTCACATTTTGCGGTCTCCTGCGACTCGACTTTCTCTCGGACCTCCGCTGACCCGATGCGAGGAGCAGGCGAGCTGGCGCGCGGGAAAAAACCGGTTTCTTCCCCAACTCGCCGATCTGCTCGAGCACCGCCAAGTTTTCTGAAAGAGGACACACATCTAGGAGGGGACATCTCACCGAACTCTGATTTTTTGGTATTTCAAAAAGAGGGGCCGTAGTGCGTTCGCAATTGCGTCAAAAAACATGTTTTACGATTGCCGTTATTAAATGTTATAGAAATGTCACCTACAAAGCTTCTAAATTTCCTGATTTTTGACGTCACCGATCAAAAGAAGCGAGGAGGTAGCGGCGGGAGATTTAAACGCCAAAAATAAAAAGGCGCGCGCGCGCGCGGGGAAATTTTTTTTCGCGATGCGGTTTTTTTTTGCGTGTCTATGACTACAACTTGCGTCGTTTTAGACAATAAAAAAAATACGACCTTTGGGGTGTCAGTGCCCCTTTAAGGGCAGAGTCACTAGGATCTTGAGGAGACGATGGACGTTCTGAAATAGGGCCTCCGGACAGAGGGCGACGGCCTGTATACCGCAGACGTGACGGGCGCTCCACGTTTCCCCCTCTTGCATTGGACGCCTAACATTTCCCTATTTTTGGCGAAGTCTCCTCACTTTGCGAAAATCGTCGCTCACGGATGCGACGAAGTCCGTCTTGCTTTCCGCTTTGGATGTCGAGGTGGCATCCGATGCAATTCCTTACTAGATTAATCTCTTCGTTGCACGGAACACCAGAAACTCCGAAGAGACAAGCCTTCATATTCTCAGTACGCATAGGCGCAAGGGTAGTCAAGTTCCTTTCCACGTTCAGCGTGTAGTTTCTGTGTGGTCCGTCATGTCATTTCTCCGAGTGACGGAACGACGAGTTCGGACTGATGACTTTTCCTTACCCCGAAGATATGCTGCCGCTGCCTTTGGACCACGCTGCAAGATAAAGCGGCCTAGCAAAGATAACACCCGCTTTCCTTTGGCATCTGGTTCTGTAGCACGAATTTGCTTTAATAGATAATAGACTTTGGTTTTGTGATTGCTCAGAATTACCTTCGCCCTAAATATGCGCACCTAGTGTTTGTGCGTGGTCGGTTGCTCCAATTTTTCAGCGTCGAAATTGTTTTTTGCCGCTTACTTTTTTTTTTTTCTGAAAGTATAGCAATTTTTGTGTTTTGTCTGGCCTTCACGCGTTGGAAATGCAGTGCTATACCTCAAAAAGCGGAGGGAGTTGTGTGCTGTGAGGAAATCTATTAAAGTTGGTGGGCTGCAAGTACGACGACGGTAGAACAGTGAGCCACCCCGCCCGTATTCCCGTAAATGAAGCCTGCTCCGTTTTGAAAAATAACAATGCAGCTTTACCCGTTTTATCTTAACAGCGCCTCCCTAAACTCTGCTTGAGCGTCCGTGTCGGCGAGCTCAACCTGCGTAATTGAAAGGGGGGGGGGGGGGATTCCGTTGAACCCCTCCCGAAGTAAAATCCTGGCTACGCCACTGCCGGAATGGACCCCTCCGGGGCGGGATAGGGCCGTTAGGGTTAGCAGGCTAGGTTTGTGGAACGCTGCACAGACACGTATGCACTCGGCGTAGGCAGGAGAAGTCCAATGTTCTGACTTGGGGCATTTGGTGCTGGTGTCGCCATCTCGTTGAACCCGCTGAAAATAAATCTAGCGAAAACGGCCTAGGCAAATTTATTTACAGAAATAGGCAAATACCAAGGCATTTAGCTTCCCGTGACGGCCTTAAAATTGAGATAGGAGACACCTCCAGTACATTCTACCATTCGTTTCGTCACGTTTGTCATATAAGCAATTTCAATTTCAAAATTGACTCAAAATGCGCTCAAATCATGTCAAAATGGTCATATTTCTGGATTCTATTAAAAATCTCAAGCGCTCTCAGGGGAAAATTTAAGTCTCGTACGACCTTCATTATATCTTCGTAATAAATATAAAAAATAGTCAATGCTCTCGTCGATTCCTGAAACACAGGTTTGTGTAGCGAAATTTGCCCATTGAGTGACGAGCGAGTGAAACCCCCTTAAAAATGAAGTATACGTATTTGTCCCTCTTGCATTTCGTTTTTAATTTTTGTTCTAATTTATATTTAATTACCTAAATATCTATTTAGGCGCATTTATTTAGTATTTACTCTAATTATATTGTCTTATCTAGTTTCCGGCCCTCGCGACAGCAACAGGTCCCCAAACCAGCGCCATGGCCAAAACGTTTGGAGACCCCTCGGTTGCAACATTACTCTCGCTGCTTAGCTATTTGTTTAGCAAAGCATCGAAAAGCCGGTCCTTCTTTTGAGCTTTCGTTCATAAGTGGAATTACCGAATGTTCTTGACAAAACTTACAACATTCCGTTCCTTTTTCTTGGCGTCTGAGGTAGTGTACCGTACGTGCTGTGACGGCAAGCGGGGAGTCCAAGTGCGTGTCGATGCGTGTGGAGACCACTCAAGCATCAGGTCTCTTTGCACAACCGCAGATCAACAGAACTTAAAACAAGTGGACGTGCTGATAACTTCAGGTAGTTGCTTCTGAAGCTTTGAGTTATTCTTCCGAAAAGTGATGCAGCACATCTAACCCACTGCTCCGACGCAAAAAGAGGAGAATAAGTGTCTTAGTTCTATCAATAGCATTCGGTACGTGACTTGTAGACGAAAACTCGAAATAGGGATGGTCCCTCTCTCTTATCTTAAAACGATTTGCTAAGCCTGAAGAGTGAACCTTTAACCAGTTAACCAATTTTAACGTCGCTTTACGGCCGCAATAAACGTTTTTGTGAACCTGCGTTACGATTTTTTTGTGTAGTTTTATGAACAGTGCTCTTCAAACTACCTCCGCCAGTCGGTTACCTAAATATTGACCCATCGCCGGCTACTCAAAGCTAAATTGATCACCACAGTAGATGGAAGATCTTCAACATGCTAGGTTTTGATCGGGGATCAAAACCATACCACGTAGTTGAACCGGTAGGTCCAGAAGTAGCACGAATAGTGACCAAAATCGATCATCTCATGACGACGTTAAGTTTGGGAAACACTGTATACTTCCCTACGATGTATACAAGCTTTTCTCGTTTTGAAAATTGGCATCTTAAAAAGAATTTGAAACATTTCGTCGTTCATTTCGGATCTAGATGGTCAAACCATATATTACATCTGATATTTATTGGATGTTTTAGACTATATCAAGGGCTATTCATAGCATACAAAAAAATCTATAATATTGAGAAATATCCTTTCTGAGAACATCTATGTTGAAATTTGTACTTTTAGAGTTTTTTTTCTTGTATTCAAAGGCGTTGCTCGCCAACATAACGTTACTTGACTATAACGATATTGTGCTTGTTGAGTAGGTATTTGTTTAGGCTTTGATTTTATATATAACTTATAGCATAAAATTTAATGTTACAAAAGTTATCATCATCTAAACCTGGTAAATTATTGTCAATGTTCTGAAAATTTTTTGCAAAAATAAATAAACATAACAAAAACTTTTATGAACGGCTTGCTCTTTTAATGTAGTTAAAAAGTAACGTAAAAAGTGTTTTTGTTTTGCGGAAGGAATCTGAACTTGGCGAAGCTCCCGAATACGCGAGCTGTGACGATCTCCCAAACCCTCAAATCCGCCTTTGGCGTTTCAGAAGTAAAAGAGAAACTGTAAAACTAAACGTATTACGCAAAAGCGGAGTTCAATGCAGTCCAAGTGAAGAATTTGCCCAGCGTATATATTTCTTCGAAAGATTTTGAGACGTCATTATTTTTTCCTGCACGATTTGAAATGAAATCGCCCGTAAACAATTTGCTATCACAGGTGGTTTACCGCCGAATTCAGAAACCTCACTCAAACTACACTCACACTTAAGGGCCGCTCCACTTCCTCGAGGAAGGCGCGAGGGCCGGCGCTGGCCAATCGCGAGGACGGACCCGCCGTCGCGATTGGCCAGCGCCGGCCCTCGCGCCTTCCTCGAGGAACTGGAGGGGCCCTTAAGTGTGAGTGTAGTTTGAGTGAGGTTTCTGAATTCGGCGGTTAATGGATATCTTTTGGAATCATTTCCCCAGTGAAAATCTTATTTGTATAAGAAATTTCATGGTCCACTAAGCGCATCTAATAAAATAGGATAATGTATGAACATATAAGAACCTTATAAGAATATATAAGAACAATATACGATTATATAATAAGTGATAAGGAACTTATTACCAGTTTCTTATATCATCTTATATGTTCCTATAAGATTCTTATGTGTTTCATGTGATCTTATTTGATGATATGCGCTTATCCGACCACGACATTTCTTATACAAATAAGGTTTTACCCTAGGGTTCCGATACCCGAAGTGTTCCGATTTAGCGAGGGGCCATGCTCGTGCAAGGCCCACCTCGAGCATGTCACCATCTTGGGGCGCCATAGAAATCAGTTTGCTCGCGAGATGTTGGAGGCCTTGGCCATAGAGAAGAAAGAAGACGAGGGCGTTAGTTCATCATCAGTACGGTGGAAGAAATACATCGTGATCATCAGTCTCCCTATCCAAAAAATTGACCGCATCTCCACGTGGTGAATAATGTTGATTGGGGCGAAGCTCTGGTGGTGCTTGTCTGCGTAGACGCTGAGCCGCAGCATGCCGAGCCTTTCGTTCGTTTTAATCCATGTCAGAAAGAGAATGTGTGGTATGGAACCTTGTTATATACGCATTTGAGCATTTGACCGCAGCGCCCTCTCCTGTATAAACGTTGAGCGGCTACATGCAACGTTTCATCCATGACATCCCCAGCTCTTGAGTTACTACCACATCTCAGAGCCCCCTACTCGTTCCGCAGTCGTGGCCGAGTGGTTAAGGCGATGGACTAGAAATCCATTGGGGTCTCCCCGCACAGGTTCGAATCCTGTCGACTGCGCAAACATTTTTTTTGTCATAATTGTTTTTCATATTTTGTTTTCATCTTTTTTTTGCCCTACACGAGCACGTGACCACGTGCTCACGTGCTCGTGAGCACGTGAGCTCACGAGCAGGAGCACGAGCACTGGACGCCAGACAGGCAGACAGATGGACGGACGGAGGGACGGACGGACATGGCTAGCCGTTGGGGTATTCACACGAGGGAGAAATCCCGGGGATTTCTCCTCGGCGCGCGCGCCTCACGAGACGAGAACGCGAGGCTTTTGTATATCTGAAAGCCTGACGTTTTCGTCGCGGGATGCGCGTGCCGCGGAGAAATCCCCGGGATTTCTCCCTCGTGTGAATAGGAGCTTCGCCCCTAAAAGAGAGAAAACGTTCCTGCGAAGGGGGGGGGGGGGGGGGGAATCGGTGGTCGAGTGGGCTAGCGCACACCAGCTCGGAGCACGTGGAGCGAAAGCTCGCGCTGCAGAACCGGATCCTGGGCTCAATCCCCCACCACTGCCCGTTTCGATCTGAATGAGCATCGTACCGGCGTGCGGTGGTATATCTCTACTGTGTGGTGCAGCCAGGCTAGCGGTTGTACCGCATTGGCTAAATTGCTCATCTAGAGCTGAGACACCAGACGCCCACTGAGGCAGACTAACTTCCGGCTGTATAAACATACACACAACAATTTGCGTTGCTTTGTTCCTGCGAAGTGACAGTACTTCTAACAATTAGAAAATCGAGGAGGAAGCATAAGCTAGTCGAAAAAGAAGAAGACTCATGAAATGCAGAATGCAGAAACAAATGAAGAAGAAATATAGAATAAACAAAGTTTGTCGAAGAGGAAGAATACTCTCATTAAACAGTTGATAGTCCTGCTGTTGAATGCGCATTTAGATTCTCCTCTCATTGGTATGGATGGTTGATATTTGTATGTTCAGCTGGTTTCTCCCAAATATGTATCACCAACTAGCCCAACTTTTCCTCATCGCATGAACACTTGCGCCACACAAGAAAAAGAGAAGAGACCATTATCATAAAAAAGAGGTAGGGTTTACGCAGCTGGCAATTTGCGCCCGGCCCAGGTCAGACAACGCAGTTTGTGCTTGGACAGCCAGGGAACGCTGGTTGCATGCAATCAATCACGAGTACAAGTTACAAGAAAGCAATAGATAGATTGGCCAACCAGAAAGAATTCGTCATACCGCGAGCAATTCTCACCTATAGGTGTCTTTTGTTGTGCTTTTGTTTTTGCTGACTATAAATGTGCAGTTGCGATTACTTTTTTTTTTTCGCTATATAGACAAACTTTTGTTTCTTTATGTTTTGTGCCTAGATCCCGCCGACATCAACTGATTGGTTGTCGATCTTTTTTCCTTTTTTTTTTGTGTTCCTCGAGGAATTTTTGCAGATGGAAGCTCTGTCTGTAGATCAATCTGGACTACAAACAGCGCGCTGATCAACGAGGGATCCTATACTTGTTAATTCGCAGTCCTAAGTTTCACGCCAAAGTCAAACATAATGAAGAAAAAGATAGAAACAAATAAAATTGAAGGTAGAGGCAAGTTATCTTGAAGACGTGCAGAGAAAGAACTGAGACCGTGCAGAAAACCAGTGTAGCCAGTGTTGGACAAAATACTCGTTAAAAGTATTTCTGCTTCATAAAGTATTTAAAATACTACTGAAGTTACTTTCACTGTAAAGTATCTTGAGTGGACTCAAAAATACTTAGAAATGTAATTCAAATACCTTTGAAGATACTTTCGCATTGCGTCATTTGTATCGACGTCAGTGACAAGGACAATTATACAGTTGCACAAATCTGGTTTACCAAAATGGCTTATTAGCACGTAACAACATAAAACGGCAAAAAGAAAAAGAAAAAGCATTGTATGGCTCATGATGTAGAATACCCGAGACTGTGGTGAAAGCTGGGAAACTTGGTCGAAGAAAAAAGACAGGGGAAAAGGATGTCTCAAACTCAGCTATAGTTGATTTCCTCAAAGCCTTATATATCCGCAACCTAATCACCGACCACCGACGTCACAAGGTCAACCTTTGTTATACAATCCTGCCCACACTGGTCTTCACCTCAACCGTAAACAGTGACCTCAATCCCAAACTGAAAACTTGGGACCTTGAACAAAACAAACACACCGCGACCTACTTCCTTTCCAGTCGGAGTCTGAAAGGGCTGTGCCTTATCGAAACGAGAACTGATATGCCCCGCAACTGAACCCCTGCCCGCAAAATGACTCATTGCACGTTCACTTACAACTAAAAAAAAAAAAAAAAAAAGATTGACAAAAACATTACATTTTAAGAAACTTCTTGGAACTACTTCCGAGTTGCATCGAAGCATGGCTGATGCAGTTACCGGTTATGCGGTTATTCCATATTTTCACGCAATTTCTCACAACCTTAAAGCATGCGCAAAGAAATTTGGGATAGATGTAGCGTTTAGGTCCGACTTCAAGCCCAACCGTTTGACAACGTTTCAGACGAGTTCGAAAGTGTGTCAGATGCGCACCGTGATAAGTCGGTTGATTGCAAGGAAGGGGTGGTCTATGAAATACCACTGGAATGCGGTTTCAAGTATGTGGGTCAAACGGCAAGGTGTGTAAATGATAGATTGGTAGAGCACAAAAGAAATGTAGAAATAAACGCACCCAATTCAGAGATTGCTAAACACGTTAGTGAGTGCAACGATTATACGGCACTTTGGTCGCAGACTGACATTGTGCACAGAGAGCGCAACAACACTAAGAGGCTCATAAGAGAGACAGTTCGTATCAAATCCATCGGTAACTGTATCAGCCATGCTTCGATGCAACTCGGAAGTAGTTACAAGAAGTTTCTTAAAATGTAATGTTTTTGACAATTTCTTTTTTAGTTTTGCGGGCAGGGGTTCAGTTGGGGGGCACATCAGTTTTTGTTTAGATAAGGCACGGCCCTTTCAGACTCCGGCTGGAAAGGAAGTGGGTCGGTGTGTTTGTTTTGTTCATGGTCCCAAGTTTTCAGTTTGGGATTGAGGTCACCGTTTACGGTTGAGGTGAAGACCAGTGTGGGTATGACTGTATAACAAAGGTTGACCTTGTGACGTCGGTGGTCGGTGATTAGGTTGTGGATATATAAGGCTTTGAGGAAATAAACGCAGTAGCGGAGTTTGAGACGTTCTTTTACCCTGTCTTTTTTTCTTCGAACAAGCTTCCCAGCTTTTACCACAGTCTCGGGTATTCTACATCACGATCAACTTCCACCGGCTCGCCTGCGCACTCACTGTTTTTTCATCGTATGGCTATTTTGTGCAGTCCAACTACAAAGATCAGGATATTGTCACGAATGACAAATGATGAGGCGGCGAATAACTGAAAAAACTAAGCGCTAAATGGGGTGAACTTGTGCCCAAAACAAAATAGAAAAAGGCTAGCGTCGATGTCGGCGAAACAGCAGGATCGAGCGCTGGGGCGACACCAGACTTGTGCCCATCTCAAATACTGTACTCAAGATACTGTATATCAAATACTTTTTGAAGTATCTTGGTATCTTGCAAATACTTTTGATCGAGAGTATTTGATACTCTATTTTAATTACATTTCTTAGTATCTTGTACTCATTATCTTAAATACATTTTTGACATTCCGCCATTTTCCGAGTTTTTCGGTGTGAAGTGGCGTGGGCGTGTCACGAGCAAACGTGAGCATTCTTTCCAGCAAGCAAATCCTGTTGCTAGCTCCGATTAGCTACGGTGACGTTTGGTTGAGTTCGTGAAAAAAACAAAAAAACATCGCTTTTTTGTCGATTGTGACTCATATTTCAGCCTGAAGTTCGTACAATGAAGGTTTTCCCCTCGCCTTCCCAAAGGGGCTTTTTGTTTCCTAGAGTTTCCCCCGAAAAATCCTCAAAAAAAAGGGGTGATTTTACGGATGTTAGTATTGCCACACTGAAGCGCAACGCAGACCGGGAAACGACCTACGACAACAATGCAGACTTGAGTGTAAAAAAAAAAAGTGGACACACAAAAAAATTATTTTCCTTGTTGTATATTTGACCCCCCTACGGCAAAAAGTCTAGGCTTTCTTTTGTTTATTTTTCTTTTTGTCGTCAGTTCGTCACTTATTGATCTCGCGAACACTGTCTATAACCGAACATTGATAAGCAGAGAACAGGACAGGAAACGAACTAAAAGCTGGATGAAAAAGCAGTGAGTGCGTAGGCGAGCTGGTGGATGTTGATCATGATGTAGAAAACCCGAGACTGTGGTAAAAGCAGGGAAACTTGGTCGAAGAAGAAAGACAGTCTTTCTTCTTCGACCAAGTTCCCCTGCTTTTACCACAGTCTCGGGTTTTCTACATCATAAAAGCTGGATGGCCTCTCAAAATCTCAACAAAGCGCCCCCCAACGCTGAGTGCCTTTCTGAACGCAACCTACTTGAAGGTGCGACCACTGCCGTGACTATTATGTGGGTTCTCTTTGTTATTCATTCACTCATATCCGTATCCCAAGTTCGTTTATAGTGAACTCCCCATATTGGGAATACAGATTGTAGGTAACGATGCGTCTAAGGTGCGCCTCAGGATGTCATATTCATCGATCTCACTATAGCTAAAGCGACCTCTTTTTTTCTGTCCCAGAAATGTTTTGTAACATGTATCAGTGATATTGCCACGCGCGTCGCCGAGCGATCGCGAGGCCGAATGGTTACCGCCCTTGGCTCTCGCGCGGAGCCTCCGGGTTCGATTCCAGGTAGCGGACTCCTCTTTTATTTATTTTTTCACTTTACATTCTCGCAAGTTCGGGAATCTTGTCGTGTGATCGAGTTACAAATGTTCTACGCGCGGAACGTTCTACGCCGAATGTTCCAGAAACCCACGCGGGTACAAATAAAAAGTGGCGCCATTCATTGTTGTAGAAATGCTCGAAGCACGTTCCGCGCGCCACTTCTGGGAATTTCATGGCGTCTGAAATCTAGCTCAGTGCTGCGCTGTGCCGCCATGATCTTCCCAAGGGCTGCACGTTGCACGTGCCTCGTGCATCGACGAACATTGCGCTGCGTTTGAAACATGAAGGGGGTTTAGGTACAAAAGGTGCTCCACGTGGAGGTAGCGAAAGCTTGCGCTGGGAACCTCCTTGGTGCGATCCCCACCACCCTCGCCCGTTTCGATCTGGATAACTTTCGTACCGGCACGCGTTCGTGTAATCACTACTGCGTGATGCACGTTAAAAACCCCAGGTTAGCTGTTCTACTGCACTGGCTAAATTTATCATATACAGATAAGCGACCGGCCACCCGTTGAGATGTAACAAGATCAAGGCTGTATAAACATACAAAAGCAAGCATTTTTAGATGCGGAGCATCTCTTGCTCGGGTCTATGTCCCGCGGCGTTGGCGTTGTAGTCGGCACTCGAACTACGCACGCGCAACTCTCCTCCTTCCCTCTCTCCAACAGCTGCGCGTTACTCTCTCCGCTCTCTCTCTCTCTACCAGCTGCGTGCACTGCGATTACGTTCGCTTCTCCTCACACCGCGCGCGCACGCGCAACTCTCCTCCTCTAGTCTCCTCTCCTTCAAGTGTGAAAAAAAAAAATAAACGGCGAGCGGCGAGCGTTCTAAGTTTCTCTGCCGCGAGCCGCGACGAAGGCTCGCGTAGGGGGTAACGCTAGGGCAGTCGGTGACGCCATCTCTCGACGTCAGCACGCAACTGACTCTTTCCTCGGAACCAACACGATGCTCCGCATCACCCCATGGTTCCCCTCGGGAAGATGGTGTAATTTTTTTTTCTGGAGTCAGTTTTGTTTTAGCGCTCAATCCTGCTGTTTCGCCGACTGCGACGCCTGCGACGCTAGCCTTTCTCTATTTTGCTTTGGGCACAAGTTTTCCCCATTAAACGTTTAGTTTCTTCAGTTATTCGCCGCCTCATCATTTGTCATTCCTGACAATATTCTGCTCCTTATTGTTGGACTGCATAAAATAACCCTACGATGTTTTCTTTTTAATGTGTTTTGCCGTTTTGTGTTGTTGCACGCTAATAAACCTTTCTGGTAAACCAGATTTGCGCAACCCTATAATTGTCGTTGTCACTGACGTCAATTCAAATTACGCAATGCGGAAGTATCTTCAAAAGTAATTAAATTACATTTCTAAGTATTTGTATCCTACTCAAGATATTTTACAGTGAAAGTAACTTGAGTAGTATTTTAAATACTTTATGAAGCACGTATTTAGTAACTTAACTTAAATACTTTTATGGAGTATTTTCTCCAACACTGGGCGAGACTGGCTCCGGACCTCCACGCGGAGCACCTTTTGTACCCGCGTGGGTTTCTGGAACATTCGGCGTAGAACGTTCCGCGCGTAGAACATTCGTAACTCGATCACACGACAAGGATTTCGAACTTAGGAGCATGTCAAGTTGAACGAATAAATAAAAGAGGAGTCCGCTCCCTGGAATCGAACCTGGAGGCTCCGCGCGAGAGCCAAGCGCGGTAACCATTCAGCCTTTTTTTTTTTTTTTTTTTCGCGGTAACCATTCAGCCACGTGCTCGCACGGCGGCGCGCCTGGCAATATCACTGATACTTGTTACAAAACATTCTTGGGACAGAAATAGCTGAATATCACGTCCTGCGGCGCACCTTAGACGCATCGTTTAACTACAATCCACATTCCCTATATAGGGAGTTCACTATAAACGAACGTGGGATACGGATATGAGTGAATGGATAACAAAGAGAACCTACATAATAGCCACGGCAGTTGTCACACCTTCTTCAAGTGGGTTGCGTTCAGAAAGGCACTCAACGTTGAGGTACGCTTTGTTAGGATTTTGAGAGGTCATCCAGCTTTTAGTTCGTTTCCTGTCCTGTTCTCTGCTTATCAATGTTCGCTTACTGACAGTGTTCGCGAGAGCAATAAGTGACGGACTGACGACAAACGGAAAATAAAAAAAAGAAAACCTCGACGTTTTGCCGTTGCGGGGTTAAATATACAGCAGGCAAAACAAAAATGTATTTTTTTTGGTCCACTTCTTATTTTTTTATTTGTTATTTTCTTGAAACTCAAGCCTGCATTGATGTCGTAGGTCGTTTCCGGGTCTGCGTTGCCCCTCAGTGCGACAATCAATACTTCCGAATAACCATCCCTTTTGTTTGAGGAATTTTCGGGGGAAACTCTAGAAAACAAAAGGCGCCTTTGGGAAGGCGAGGGGACAACCTCCATTGTACGAACTTTAGGCTGAAATATGAGTCACAATCAACAAAAAAGCGAAGTTTTTTTTTTTTTTCTTCACAAGCTTAATCAAAGTCAGCTTAGCTAATCGGAACCACCAACAGGATTTGGTTGCTCGAGAGAATGTTCACGTTTGCTCGTGCCTCGCCCACGCCACTTCATGCCAAAAAATTCGGAAAAATGGCGGAATGCAAAAAATGTATTTGAGATCATGAGTGCAAGATACTCAGAAATGTAATCAAAATAGAGTATCGAATACTCTGGATCAAAAGTATTTGCAAGATACTAAGATACTTCAAAAAGTATTTGAAATAGAGTATTTTGAGTAGAGTATTTGAGATAGGCACAAGTCCGCAGAAAACCCACAGGAGGCAACTTCGTACACTTTTTAGAGCGCAGCTCTTAGGCGCCTGTTTCCGGCTTGAGCGTCGTCGGCGTCGTCGTCGGCGTTGGCGTCGGCGTAACCGCGCGTTGCATTATGGGACGTTACCATAATGACGTCACACGTGACGTCACACGGCGTCTAAATTTAGCGGAAAAATTTCCCCGCTAAATTTAGCAATAAAAAAATTCCCGCTAAACTTAGCGAAAAAATTGCCTAGCTAAATTTAGCGGAAAACTTTCCCCGACAAAGTTAGCGGAAAAATATCGCCGCTAAATTTAGCGAAAAAAGTCGCCGCTAAATTTAACAAACAAATTTCCCTGTTAAATTTACTGGAAAAGTTTCCCGGCTAATTTTAGCGAAAAAAAAAATCCCCACTAAATTTAGCGGAAATATTTCCCCGCTAAATTTAGCGGTAAATTTATCGAAAATTTTTCGCTAAATGGGAGGGGAGCGGAAGAGGAGAAGGGGAAGGGGAGGAGGGGCATACCCTCCCCTCCGTACACTCTCCTCCTCCTCCTCATGAGCTGCGCTCTAATTCGGCATTAGAGATAATTGTAAACGTTTTTAATTTTTTTGTCAATAAAGCTTTATTGGGCTGAATTCTCTGAGATAAGTACTGTATTTGAGAAAAAAAAAGAAGATATCGGGTGGAAATAAAAAAAAATATTTTTCTAGTCCGTACCTGGTGCCTAGTTTGTAATTCGTGCCTAGTCCGCACGTGAAAAATTCTTATATACTGTATACCTCACAAATGCCTGCTTTGTTATATCACGAACAAGCTTGTATCGTACATAGATAATTAATACGTTCATGATTATTTAAGTATTTATTTATAGACTTCGTGAATGACGGAGCTTGCATACTCGGTTATCCAAAAATCTGACACGTCTCGTCATAATGAATGGTCTAGGAAAATAAGAAATCCTTGTATAACCCGCACCTGTAGATAATACGCACTGCTGAAAAAAGCATCTTAGCTTTCAAACATGTATAGTCCGTAAACTACGGTAAGTTCAATTAACTTGGAGCAGGGCTCTTCATCTCTGTATTTTCTTCTCGGATATATCCCCGCCTTATGAGCGCGACCACAGACTTAAAAAAGGGGACATACCGTCAAAAAAGGAGATTGGTTTCAAAGTCTCTTTTAACGGCCTATTCAGTGGCCCTATATTCGCGTTTGAACCAGATAAACTACCCTATTTTTCTCCGAAGTGCCTAAGTTGGTCTGTCGTATATCCATTTTGACTCAACTTGGAGTTTGAACTAAAAGAGCAAGGTGGCATGTTGGTAAACGCAATGTTAGCAGAACAAAATAAGAACACACAGGGACAAAGGACAGTGGTGCGCGTCTGCCCTTCGTCCCTGTGTAATTTTATTCTTTCTGGTAATGGTAAAATTTTAACTCCGATGGCGACTATATGATAAATGCCTGCTCGGAGCACTCGGGTGTTGTCCCGCTCGGAGGCTTATCGTCGAATTTGAACTTGGGTGGTTAATGGCCACCAGCACAATAAGCGACTAAGACTACTCTGTCTCTGACAATAACGATGATGATTATCGTAACGACATTGAACCATGACGCATTGTTTCTCGTACGGCGCAGGCGCTGTCCCACTCGGAGGAAGTGCTGTTGCGCGTGGCACAACCCGGTCAGCGCTACAACGGGGGCCAGCTCCTGTTCGGTCCCGACCGCCTGCTCTACATCAGCACGGGGGACGGCGGAGCGGAGAATCGGAGCCACCGCTTCGACCTGTGAGCATCGGGGCCAATAATGGATTAGAAGCTCCGCCTCCAGCGCGCTCTCGTCGGAATCCACCAAATTTTGACTGCGCTGAGCTCAGTCACCAATTCATGTATAACGGACCTAGTACATACGTTATTGTTTACAAGCTATGTGGGCTTCCGCAGTGCATTATCACATCAATGCCAAGACCTCGGCTGCCATTCTGCAGGCAGGTGGGTGCGACCATCAAGGACGAAAAGAAGTTTTGCGCACTGTTCACTCCTTGCGCGAAGTAGTTCTTACGATATTTGGTTGTCGAAGAAAGAAACGATGTTTTTGGCGTTTGAAACGTTTACGTAGGTGCAACTACATATATCTTAATTCAACGCACGAAGGAATAATTAGTGACGTTCCGCGAGGAGCCGGTCTTTTTTTTTTTTACTGCGGTTTTTGGGGAGAGTACGAGTAAAGAATAATCAAGGCGTGCGAACCTCCTTTTCTTCTTCTATGAAACGTCGTGACAAATGGCCCCTTTTCGAAATTCAAGCTGGCGACGTCGATCACTACCATCATTACGTCAGTGGATGGCATCTGTGCCAAACGAATGGCGGCCTTCTTGACGCCGATAGAGGAAGAAGTTGAAGTTACTGCTCCAATACTATACTTCGTTTCACCTTATGTGCGAGCGAAGGCAAAACTGGAAGCGCGAGCACGGAAGCTCCGTGCGTTGAGGCTTTGCTCGAGCGCGCGAGCTGGGGAGAAATGCAAAAAGCGCTGGTCTCGCGCTTCTAGCTTTGGCTTCGCTCGCAGATAAAGTGAAACGAAGTATACCATGCGGGGGATATTGGAGGCCAGTAGTTCGAGCCGTGAGTACAACACGACGCACGAATTGGATACGACGGTTGCGTAATCGTTCATTTCGAAGTGCACTTCGATCAATCTCTTGGCACAAGATATAGTCAGTCCTAATGTTCAGACCATCGAAACTGAAACAGATTATTACATAAGTATGAGGTGATCGAAGAACCAAGTGTCATCTGCCATTGACGGGTGAAAGTGACGGTGCTCGATTACACACAGTTTCATGAGCGCCATGTGTTCGTCGAAAGTGAAATCGCTTCTTGAGTTTGAAAAGGGATTATTGGACACGTTCACGATGAGTCATGTCCAGTCTGTGCCTGCGCTCGACCTCACTGTGATGACGTCGAAATTCTAGTGCGCAGGCCTTGATTATTTTAGGTAATGTCGTCTCGCCAGAAAGACGCCATAGGAAAGAGAGCGACGATTTGGCTAGGGATAAAGATGCGAGCCTTCATAGAAAAAGACAACCAATCCCATCGCATTTCGACGGATAGTTGGCAGCGCGAAGCTTCGCAGAAACACAGCCTTGTAGTTCCTGTTCGTTTTTTGGGGTCCTTTTGTGTTGCGCATGTGAAGTTAAGCGGTGAATAATAGAGATACCCTTTTCTTTCGTGCGCTTTGGGCGCTCCCGAGGTACCATCTTCCGTTTTAAAGCTGAACAGCGCTACGAGACGCCAGTCCATGATCTGGACGACCGAACGAAAGGCTGACACTCCTCAATTATACATGGCTCTGTTTAGCGCACCAGCGCGATTCCGCCTTTCGAGGGAGTCGGAACGCGCTCGCCCTGGGGAGATTCTAAAATGACGGTGGATCGTCTGAGCGGATAAGTATAGTGGAAACAAACGCGCTGCTGTCGAAGCGAAATTCGCCTGCAACCCCGGTCACCCCTAAGGTGACAGTGCGGCGAAAGTTACGAGATCACCAGACCCATGAACCGCCTCCCGTTCATCCCCTGACCCCGGTCTCGTAGCCCAACGAGCACGTGTAGCTTCCACCCCACTGTCAGCGGAGGGGTGAGCGGAGTATTAGGGATCTGCTTGGTGGGTCGCCCTTGTTTATTTCCCGTAGCACTTTCTAGCCTGTTTGCTTATAGGGTACCTCTTCTTAACCCGTCAGGCGTCCGGAAAAGGGCAACATGATTGAGAGGAATAAGTGAGTAGGGAAAGTTTGTAAGGGTGGTAAAAAAGAAAGAATACTTCTGTTTGTGTGTATTTATCTATGTAGACGGGCCTTGGGAGGTCGAACACGTCGATATCCGTCAATAGTATATCGAACACGTCGATATAGTATTGACTTGTGTAGTAAGGGACCTAAATAACATCGTTCGTGTCGGTTGCTGTGCTGCTTTGAATTATTAATTCATTTAGCTCATCGGAATACAACATATGGGTAACAAAAAAAAAAAAAAAGACCGACATTGGAAATTCAGCATAGAATTACTTTCTTATACGTAACGAAACCTCTTATGCCACCAAAAGAAAAAAAGAAAGAAAGCACACCTTTGATTAAATTTGAGACACTTGAAGAATGATTAACATAAAAAGTAACGTAACTTATGAGCCAACGCCAAAAAAAAAAGGCAATGACTTATACAGTATGCCAGAATACGCCTCCTCACTTATAGTAGTGAATTGACTGGGAGGGCTAAAATACTTAGCACTACATTAGCACCACAGAGAAGAGCACCGAAAAACACCTCACGTAGAAAAATAATAATAAAAAGGTCTTGCCTTATTTGGATAACAGAAATAGCAGACACCGCAGGCTGGGAAACAAGTAAGCGGTGTTCGCTAAACAGCGAACACCGCTTACTTATTTTCCAGCCAGCGGTGTCTGCTATTTTCTGTTATCCAAATAAGGAACAAAACTCTTTGATAACTAAGAGCAGTCACATTGTTGGCTGTTTCTTTAGCCGGCGGGTTGTGTTTGTTGTCCGCCGCTGGTAAGGGGAAGACGGAACCAGAAAAATACAAATGCAAAAAAAAAAGCGTCTATAATTATTTGAATTACCATTATTTTATTTTATTTTTATTTTGCCTTTCATTGGTGTGTAGGGGTTCGCTGCTGGGCAAGGTCCTCCGGATCGACGTGAGCGAGGGCCGCGGCTACCGCATCCCCCCGGGGAACCCATTCGTCGGGCACGGTTTAGCCGTGCGTTCGGAGATATTCGCGTACGGATTCCGAAATCCCTGGAGGTGCGCCGTCTACCGGGCGGACACGGAAGGACCACGAGCAGGCGAGTTGGGAAGCACGCTTCCATCTGCGATACGAGTCGCGGCTTCTCGGAAAACGCGTGGGATACTTTTCCGCGGTGAACCGTCCAGTGCTCCAGGAAAATGCAGGGATAATGTGATGGGAGACTGAGTTTGTTAATAACAAAATGTGTTTCTAACTCGTTGGAAACGAACTCGTCGTAAACAAAATTAGTTATAAACAAACTCGCTATAAACAAGTTCGGTATAAACGAACTCGCTATAAACAGGTTCGTTGTAAACAAACTCGATATAAACAAGTTCGGTATAAACGAAGTCGCTATAAACAGGTTCGTTATAAACGAACTCGCTCTAAACAGGTTCGTTATAAACGAGCTCGTTCGTTTATAACGAACAAGCGAATTTCGATTTTCATTTCAATATGGTATTTGTTTATTTGAATTTGTTTATAATGCGTAAGATTTGATAGTGAACTACATTAGGGATTTGATTGTGTTTAAAAGGTTTATGCTTCGCTACAGTTTTTTTGTTGATTTTTGATACTGAATTATTCGAGATTTCAGCGACCTTTTAAGGGTCGCCACTATTGGCCAGATATGGCGGTCTAAAATATGTACCATGCCGTGCCATGTGCCAGCTCAACGGACAACTCAGCAGGCAAGCATTGGACTCAAAATGCTTTGCTTGCTCCGATTTGTTTTTCACTACATTTCGAACCTGCGGCTATATGTGTTGGCATAAGCAAGCTTCCAGAGCGCTTTGTCCTGTCCTGTTCTTCTACTTGTCCGTGTCTTTTGCGTTCTTGTCCTCTATAATGCATTACCAACTAGCCCAGCAGTTAATTCTGATACTTCGAGATGAACTGCGATATTCGTTCTTTTCGAAGTGTTGGCGCGGCGGCGGGTTAACCCCGTTGAGTGCGCTTCTTACCGAGCACGGTGCACGGGTGGAAAAGCAACACCCGTAGAACTCGCTTTGCTTGTGCTTCTCCGCAGTGCCCCGGTGCTCGGTAAGAAGTCCACTATCCACACACGCCTACGCTCCGTTTCACGATAACTTGGCGAACCGTGAAGGCTAAGAAGGACTGCGAAGGCAGTTCTTATTAGAATAAGAATAATAACTGCGAAGGCTAATAAACCAATAAGAGCGTAGGAGAGAGGCAGGTGACACCACATCACGTGCGCGTGTGTGTCACTGCGCCAAATGCGGGGTCCGGTGAAACCGGCTATCCTCTGCTGGCCAAGAGTCGTCTGCTGCGAAACCAACGAACTTCGGATGAACGTCCACCGCCGTAACATGGCCGTCCGGTAGAATAGCGAGCTTTCTTGGAAGCAGTTCATGCCACAACATACGCTCAATTTACCCGGGCATCTGTGGGGGTGCAAATGCCAGGGCCCAGTGCCATGATTTGAGCGGAAGCGGTCGATCACACGGCTGGGATTGCCAACGACCACGGTGCCAACAAACTGAAAAAAAAAAAAAAATCGGGAGTGGATGTGGATGTGGCGTTACTAGATTAAATATATTTGTCACTCACAAATTCCCGAATATTTATTGCTTAAATTTTATATATTTTCGATAGAGATGGAATCGCGCGATTTCAATAGCCGTTGAAAGAAAAAGGAGCCTAGAACTACTTTCGTCGTGCGCTGCCTTGGACGTCGCCGCACGGTGTGTGGCAACGTCCAAGGCACGTGACAGCACTCCATCGTCGAGGCTTCCGTGGCCTCGACCATGGAGTGTTGTTACGTGCCTTGCTCCGACGCTCTTATCGGGGCGCGGGGGCCGCAGCCTCCACAGTTCGCCAGGTTATCTTGAATCGGAGTATATACAATAAGCTATAAACAAGTGCATTATAAACAATTAGGTGCGCTTATAAAAGAATTGTTTCAAACGAGTTTTTTTTAATTTTTCTTTACGAACTTGCTTACAACGAAAGCATCGTTTGTAAAAATGCGCGTTTGCTCACAGGAGCAGTGAGCAGCGCGCGTGTGCAGGAACCTCTTTTTGAGGAACGGAGCTTCTTCGCATAGATACTTTAGCTTCCATTTCGGTAACCAGCGCCACCGGTTTGCCGTGGAGTCAGAAGAATGATTTGGTGGATATTCTGAAATCACATACGTGGGAAAACGACGGATGTCAGGCTGGGCAGAAGTCATGCATTAGGTATACCTACCCGACTTTTGAAACGCAGTTATAGGTTTCTGTGAGAGTAGCACTTTCCTCGGCAAAAAAAAACAAAAACAAAAAAAACTTTAGAGATAAAATGTATATGACGAGCAACAAAAACTAGCTGTCCTGAGGCTTGTCGATGGGGTGTTATTAGGATTTCTGGGTCGTTAGATAAAATAGTCGTTTCACAACGTTCAGTGAGGATTACGTTGCAGAAACAAATTATCATGTTTTATATATATAATTTTTTATGTCTTGGTGCCCCTTGTAGCATGAAGGTTTCTCATGGATGTTTTAGAATCACAAACTGTTATACTATGAATTTCTAACTCGGTTCTGAATGCGTAAATAGCATACGATTGAAATTAAAATTAAAATTGAAAGCACTGCGCGTCTTACGTGCAAACTTCCCAGAGAGAAAGCAGCTTGTCATGGGCTCGATTGTCGTTCGCAGGTGTGGTACATTTCAACAGTGACGGGATGTGAGCTTGGAGCTAACGAATCCTCAGGTCATGAAAGCAAGGAAATGACGCTAGCATGTGTTCGACGGTCGGGCGAGCCCCTGTCGTGTACGTCGAGCACGTGACTGCTGGGGTGGCTTCGGCTCTCCCTTGTAGTTCGTCTTCTTCGATGCGTGCGTCTCCGGTATAGATTCGCCATTTGGCGAGGACGTCCTCGGTTACCGCAGCTCCCGCGCGTTCTTTATGGATCAGAATTTGGGCGCCACGCGGTAGTCGGTGCGGCAACGGGTACGTAGTTGTTGACTGGTACTTGCTGCTTCAAAGTGCGTCTTCGGTCTTGTTTTGCCGCACTAATGTGGGTGGCAGGATCGGGGTCGTCTGGTACGGGCACAATCTGGGATGCCGGGACGGATCGGTCGTCCTCGCTCTTGCTCGCCAAAGCGTGCGCGGCTTTGTTGCCGATGTTGCCCGCGTGTCCCGGCACCCAATCAAACCTCACCTCCACTCCATGGCGTACATAAAGCACGAGCTTCGTGCTCTTAATATTATAGATGAGCGTCCCAATCCGACGGATATTGCCGAGCCGGTTGATGGCTTCCCAGCTATATGTGTAAATGACAATACGTTCACCCGCCTGTCGTAGTCCCTGACGCGCGTCTTCGTGCTACTTAAGTACTGCACAAAGGATCGCGGAGAGTTCGAGCTGGCTTGAGCTTGCTTGGTAGTCACATTGGTGTGCACATTTGCAGTTCCCGAGTGGTGAGATCAGTGCTAACTTGTTCCTTTGGGTGGCAGCGTCCCAGGCTGCATCTGTGAACACTGTGGTTTTCGTCTCGTCTGAACGAGAGGCCTGTGCTCTGCGTTCGGCCTGGAGGCCCTGGGTATTGCATTTCCTGGAGAGAGGCTCGAGGAACTTGAGGAGGACGTCTCGCCACGGTTTTAGTAGTCGGGGGATTTGGGATGCGTCTGGAGGTGATGGGTGGGGTCGGTGAGGGCAATGGGTCCTCTACCCGCTTCTGTGTTCTGCCGGCGTAGCTAGTGGCCCTCGTTGCGCGCCTCGATGAGGGCTTTGAGGGGCGGAAGGCCGGAATATAGAGTTCTTCGACCCTGGTATGTCTTGATAGGCCAGTTAGGGCTCGCAAGCATTCAGGGTGTAGAACCTCCCACTGCATGTAGTTTGTTCTGTTCAACGCGAAACACGCTGCTCAGTAACTGGCCTTGGATGTGAAGGTGGCTAGGCATAGAGTCTTGATGGTGCACGCGCTGGCCCGCCGGAAAGGTTGCCTATGAGGCGAATTAAGTGGAGTTGCTGGCGCCCTGTCGTCTTGGGTTGTCGGATTCATTCTTTTGGTCTATTGACTAATACAATATGCTATTTTAGATGTTTAAGTTTGCCCCCACTAGGTTTCCAGTGGCTGCAGCGATGCTAAGGCCCCGCTATAAACATGGCTGACGAGCGCATGTGTGGTTTCTTGGCAGAGTAGACAAGCAATGAACATGGTGTCAGAAGAGGTCATCGTCGGCCTTGAACATTCGGAAAAGGAAGACGAATGAGTCGCTGACCATCTGTGAACCGATAAAGAAGTCATGGAGAGACTGGCACCACCGCCGAAGCTCTCCGCGTCAGGCAGCGCCGCCGAGCAGTGACGGGCGTTCAACGAGGCGATAAAATTCTACCTGAAGGCGACAGAAATGGCAAGCAAGTCGGACGACCAGAAAGTGGCTGTACTTCTAACCGTCGGCTTAACCAATGCCTACAACACAATCGACTTTGGAACTACAATAACGGGACGACCAGGCCCAGAGCTTGAATACGAAAACGTGCTCGCGAAACCGGGCCGCCGTTTCTCGCCGAAGCAAAACGAAGTCTACTTCAGATACATGTTTCGCTGGCACTCAACAACAAGAGACGTTTGATAGCTTCGTGACCGATCTCAAATTGAAAACAAGACACTGCAACTTCGGGGAGGAGCTGGACAAAATGATCTGAGATCAAATTGTCGTTGGAACTAACGACGAAAAAACGCACGTTGACATCTTGAAGATCGACAACCCGAAGCTTGAAAAGGCAGTGAAAATCTTTCTGGCACAAGAGACAACGAAGGCTCAGCTGAAGGCATTCGTGGGCAGAGCTACCGCGACCGACAGCGTGCATGGTCAACACCAACAATCTGCCAAAACAGACACCGCAGTAACGCAACTCTGAATACTGTGGCTAGAACCATGGGCGAACGAAGCAAGCGTGCCCGGCGTGGAAAAGAAAAAAATGCAACATGTGCAACCGAAAGATTCACTTTGCAGCACAGTGCAGAGCTAATAATGTGGCAAATGTGGAAGCCAGTGAGAGATCAGGTGAAGAGGTCCTGGCCATGAGCAGGAGTGACACGAAGAAATTGATGTTCACAACACTCCGCATCATCGGCAATGAGATAAAATTCCAAGTCTACAGCGGTGCTGCTGTAAACGTCGTCACAAGCAAGGATGTGCGACCGGAACAGGTCATGCCAACAAGAACAACTCTGAAAATGTGGAATGACAGCACAGTCACGCCTGCAGTAAAGTGCAACTTAGGTGCCACCACGGAAAATGGCCAGAAACACACGATTTAATTAATCGTGGTGGACGAAAAGCTCACACCTCTCATTGGGAGAGAGACAGCAGAATAGACGGGTCTCATTGCCATCGATTATCGCTTGGTGGCAAAGGTAGAAAACAAAACTGCAAGCACAGCCACCAGAAGCAACGTTGTCAAGAAACACCCAGACGTGTTTGGATCAAACCTATGAACACTTCCAGGAACGGTCCATCGGGTCACTAACCCAGAAGCACAACCAAAAGCAGTGAAGAGATGCAGAGTGACGGTCAGTGTGAAACCTCAACTTGCAACGATGCTGCGGCAGATGTAAGAAAGTGGTGTCACAACAAAAGTGAAAGAGCCGACGACATGGGTGAGCCGCATGGTGATCACAATAAAGAAGGCAGGCGACTTGCAAAACTGCATAGACCCGTAAGCACTCAACAAAGAAAGAGAACGGCATCCACATCCCGTCTTGGATGACATCTTGCCAGAACTAGCGAAAGCAAAGGTCTTCACAAAGCTGGATCTTCGAGATGGATATTGGCAGTGTGTGTTAGACGAAGAGTCAATCATGCTAACAATAATTAAATCCACAGCAGGTTGCTACAGGTGGCTACGACTTCCATTTGAACTTGCGATGAGCCAGCGAGATCTTCCAAAAGCGTTTACAAGCAGCACTAGACGGTCTGATGAGTGTTCACTGCGTTGCAGATGACATCCCGGTATGAGGTGCAGAAGCAAGCACGGAAGAGGCAGAGCGTGATCACGATCGTAATCTTGAGAACCTACTGCGGCGATGGCAAAAAACAGGTTGCATGATGTTGAAACGAATGAAAATGTGCTTCGGCGAAATAGAGTCTTTCTGCGGAAAGTGCCAGTCCAAACGTGGAATGGTTACAGAAAAAGCTAGGTGGACAATGACCAGACAACGACCAGACCGAAAGCCACCATCAGGATGAAGGCTCAGCAGGAGACAGCGGCGTCGCCAAGTCACAGACCACTTCTGGGAAGGCAACATCAAAGTTGTCAAGCAGCGCAAGTATACACCGGCAGTGAAGTGGTCTTCTCAAACAGCTCGCTCCCCCCTCAAAGGCCACGTGAGAGCGTTTCTGAGCGGCCATTGGCGGCGCCTTCAGAGTGATTGACAGGACTCGGCAAAGTTTCAGCAAAAGCTCGCTCCAGAAGCGAGGTGTGCGCGCAACTTTTTTTAGATGCGCGCGTCCTTTTCGGACTCGTTCCGACGGCGCAACCATTTCGCGAAACTATATTTCGCGACACTAGATGCGCGAGAAAAATGCATCGTGTGAACGGGCCTTTAGAGTTCCTGTATAGACGCTTTCAGGCAGCTGTGCATGGGCGCCGCCATAACCGACCTTCAGTTTTTGTTCCCTCTTATTCCGTTCGCTCCACTTCATCATTATCACACTAGGTCAGGTCATTGCCATTTTAGATTCTACCGCGTCCTTCTCCCCAGCATAGGCCGTTGTGGAGACTCGTCAACGCCCGCTTCAGTGGATCGGCATCTCGGTAAGACAAGAGAAGGTCGGCTATGGCGGCTCAATTTGGCGCGCGCTGAAAGCGTCTATAGGCTCCCTACGGGAGCAAGAGTTGCGCGTCTGTTTTCCACGTGCCGCCGCGCCGCTATTCGCCGAGATCCGATCACGGGAGGAGCTGGATCAAGTGCCGTGCAGGAAAGTAGACGTTGCACGCGCCCCGGCGTACGTTCCCCAGCTTTTGAGTTCGCCGCGCGCCTCGAACGCGCTGCGCCGCTATTCGCCGAATTCAGTCAAGTGACGAGCGGGATCAACATGCCGTGCAGGAAAGACGGCTCTACGGAAATGAACGAGCAACTCTGGCTCCCGTAGGGAGCCTATACAGGAACTCTAATCCTGCTGTGAAAGAGTGCTTTTCTCCTATGCACGCGACTGCGATATTTGTACTTTTTAGGGGGGATCGGTGGCCCAATTGGCTAGCGCACACCAGCTCGGAGCACGTGGAGCGAAAGCTCGCAGTTCAGAACCCAGGATTCCTGGGTTCAATCCCCACCCCTGCCCGTTTTGATCTGGAAGAGCATCGTACCGGCGTGCGGTCGTGTATCGCTACTGCGTGGTGCACGTTTAAGACCCCAGGCTAGCGGGTGTACTGCACTGGCTATATTGCTCATCTACAGCCGAGGCACCAGACGCCCGCTGAGGCAGACTAACTTCCGGCTGTACAAACATGCACACAACGAAATTTGTACTTTTCAGCAATCGCGTATCTCGATTCCGCAGGTATTGCTTCTCCACATTTCACTCGTGCTCAGTAAAAAGCGCACTCAATGGAGTAAACCTCCGCGATCAACACTTCGAAAAAAAAAAACAAAAAACGATCATCTATTAATGCGCTAAACACAAGTCTCACTGGAATTAGCGCGTGAAGTTGTATATATTTTCAAGTAGAATTCTAATCGAACTCTAAAGAGGCTGTCGCACTACGTTGCACCCGTCTTGGTTAGGATCGCGAAACAAACCGATAGCGCACTTTTTGAACCCGCGGCTCCGTTTTTTTAAAGAGATATTTGCTCGTCGTCGGGCAGACCCACTTTATCCCAGAAGGGGGCTCAAGTTTTCGCAACATTCGTCGCCGTAGTTTTTGTTTCGTCGACTGCTGACCCCCTTTCCTTTTTAACGGTCTCAAGCTCTCATTCCTCGCGCCGCTGTCTGTTCTTAGTTTACTGTTTCTTTGACAAACGCATTAGGCCATCGTGATGGACATTGAGTCGCCACGATCATTTTACCAGATTTCGTTTACCGCCTTACTTTATACCACAGTATAAATTTGAACAATTCGGGCATTGTGAGAGTTCGTTGAAGAGGCACTGACACCATAAAGGTCGTATTTTTTGTTGTTGTCTAAAACGATGCAAATTGTATTCATAGACGAAAAAAAAAAAATACCCCAACGCAAACAAAAAAGATTTTTCCCACGCGCGCGTGCGCCTTTTTATTTTGGGCGTTTTTCTCTCCCTCTTCTAACCTCCTCGCTTCTTTTTATTTGTGACTTCAAAAATTATAAAATTTAGAAGCTTTGTAAGCGAAATGTTTATAATATTCAATAACAGCATTCGTAAAACATGTTTTCTAACGTAATTGCGAACGCACCACGGCCCTTCTTTTTGAAATACCGAAAATCAAAATCCGGAGTGATGTCGCCTCCTGGCTTTTTATCCTCCCCCGCTGGCGGCGCTCGGCACATGTAGCAGTGAGGGTGATCGGTGAGTCAGGGAATTGGACCAAGTTCTCTTTATTAGGTGCCCGACGACCTCAAGACTTCGAAAAGGAAATCGTCGAACTGCCAAAACAACTGGGTTTGGTGTCTGTGTACCCTAGTTTCTGTATGATTCCGCCGAGGCAGCCCTTCACGCAAAACCGGCGCGACGTGGCCTCTCACGTCGCTCACAGAAGTCTACTGTGCGTTCAATTCAACCTCACACCGTTTCAAAGAAATTGAGATCGCTGAAAGGGCCCTAAAAGAACTTCAAACTCGACAGTGAAGCGTCGTCTACTCACAGCGACAGGCGTGTCGGGGCAGTTCGGAGGCGTGAGAGAAACTTAAGTTGCAGGACAACTCAATCTTTGATGTCACTGCACTGGCGCGGATCGCGCGAGAACTTCAAATTCGGCTTTGGGAAATTGTTCTTTTACTTTACAAATACTGAGTTCCGTAGTTTCGAATTTTTAGTGTAATGTCCAGGCATCTCAACACACTTTACAGCGCACTACTAGTACAGTCACACCGTACACTTACTCCTTACACACGAAAAAGAAAGAAAAAACAATAGCACCAGAGCTAACTCTGCCCACCTGGGCCTACACTGCCGTGATTGTGGGTGCGAGGTTCACATGCCATCTTGTACAATTTTAGGTAGGCACAGTAATCAAGTAACTAGAGAAATTATGGAAGCCAAACACATCGTCTGGAATTATGAAAACTGTAGCAGTAAAACATTGGGGTTGTGTGGATATTTATACAGCACCACGCGGTAGTAATAGTGGTACTGTATCAGTACATCACCCTTGAACTTGACAGAAAAAGAAAACTTCTTGGCGTCTAGGAGATTGGTGCGCGTGATTCGGGAAATTTGGAAGTTCCAGACGTAGAAGAAGACAAAGTATATAAAAACGAGTTGTCACTCGGCGCGGTTCGTTTGACGTTTTCCTTTCTTTTTCGTATGTAAAGAGTGAGTATACAATGTGAGTGTACTTTTGCAGTTGTGAGCCGTAGTGTGTGTTAATATGAGCAACCAACTCGCCCAAGCTGCTACGTCCAGGCATAGTTTTCAGTCGTCTTGGATAATAATAATAAAAAAAAAAACGATTTTGACCTGTCAGTGCCTTTTTAACACCATGGAGAGCAAAGTAGGCAATAGTAAAAATAAAAATAGTTTTGTCACTCCTTTTTGCTATTATGTTCGGAGGTCAGTGCGACCAATTAATCGATTAATTTTTCTTTGAAAGGCAGCAATTAATCGGGTTAAACGTTTTAATCGACACTCAGCCCTACTTTTAACCACGTATCCCCACCACCTTGCTGGGTGGCGACATGCCCCGTAAGGGAGGCTCACACCTCTCCCGACTATCCCTCTTTTTTTTTTTTTATTGAGACATACCGCTGGCTCACATTTGAGAGCGATAGCAGGTGTGGGTGGTACATTAAGTCAGTACACAGACAAAAAAACAACAGTATAACTTAAAATAGATTCTACAGAACTTAAAAGACACGAAGTACACTTTGACATAAAATTCAAAAGGTGACATTACAGGAAAAGCATTTATATGTTTTCTAAAACAAATGGCGGTTGCATCAAGCACGTTGGAGTAATTCTTCTATACTTTGTCTTACCCTACGATGGACTAAAGGCCAAAGCCACGGGCCGCCAGGTTCAATCACGTTCTACGCTATACTATGACACTCTTAACATTGATTAGGGGTGGACGAATAATGCTCGAATTCAAAAGCGCCCAAGCCTATATGTCGTGGCTTTGTTTGCGATATAAAATTGTTACGTCACTCAGTGCTCTTCGATTCGAACCACTGTCCACCCGTCCCCTCATCAGTGATCCGAGACGCGGGCATCGATACGTGCATCGAAGCGGAATACCGCACAATTTCTAAGTGGCTCGTGATTGGATCTGGCTGTCCGTAGCTTTTGCCTTTAGTCCATCGTAGGGTGAGACGAAGTATGAATACCATTTCGTAAGCAATTTAAAAACTTATCGACGCTGTCACAGTCCGCGGCCCTTGATGGAAGCCTGTTCCAACTCTCAAAGGAGACCGGGAAGAAAGATTGCTTGAAACCCTCTGTACGACAGAAAAAGGGCATCAACGACCTACTCTGGACGCCTCTAACTATTAGAGACATTCTCGGTTTCAAGTATTTGAATATGCCTACATTAAAAGTGTTGTTTAATAACGAAAACAAGAAAAACCACACGAGTGTGGTAGCGCCTTTCCCTTAGCGTGTCCAACTTGGCTTCTGCGTAGAAGGGACACAGAATCAGGGGTGCCATGTTTATTATAAATGAAACGTAGTGATTTTCGTCGAACCATTTCCGGTTTGTTTATATTTGCTTGCATAGGCAGGGTCCCGAGCAACTGATGCGTACTCGACTACTGGAGGAATCAGGGTTTTTTCATGCGATCAGCTTAGTTGAGCTGGTACAATGGCTTAGATTAGGTTTTAGGGAACAAGAGTTTCACCTTGGGCTTTGCGTACAATTGTTTCCACCTGAATGTTCCACCGTAGGTCTGCTAAAAAAGTTAAGCCGTGGTATTAGAAGGAGTTGTTTATGGTGTAGCAAAAAGAAAACGGACAACAGCAAACAAAACGTGAGAAAGAGAGCACGCAATATGTGCTGTTGTACTGTAATTCTGGCACATTTATGCTCCTCGTTTGGTACGTTCAACAGAACTAGTGAAATATATTTTGATGACTTAATTTAGATCCGTTATAAATCAAATATATTTTTATTGCAGCAGCCCCCCCCCCCCCCAAAAAAAAAAAAAAAAAAAAAACAAGAAAAAAAACGAAAAAAAAAACGAAAAACATTTATGATTGATTTGTTAGTAATTGTGTCAGAACTATAAGCGATGATAATCCTAAGGCGTATACGTATAGGGGGTTTCACGAAACGCAGGCCAAATCGTTCCTGCGAAAAGGACGCGTCGCACAGAGAACAGGATGATGTCGTATTCGTCGCTGCCAGAGGGTGCACTCAGGAAAATTAACAGCGTTTCGTATAACGAGGTCATTACTTACATTTCACTAACTGGATTTTTAATTACAAAATTTAAAGGCAGAGTTTTAACTGGAAATGTATCATCCGGCTCCTAACATGATACATGAGGAGAAAAAAAACAAACAAAGAACACTGCAATATTTGCTCGAAAGTTATTTAATTAAATACCCTACCGCAATGGCTGACGTATTTCGCCACCAAATGCACAGAGATACAATGAGAGTGTTAGCAGGGCTACTTTTGGATATTTGGTTTTTACATTTCTTACAATAAATTAAATAAAAAATAAATAAAAAAAGTGTTTCGCAGTCAACCTGGGCCGCGGAAACATGGGCTAGCAGATGGTCTTACGTGAAACGAGGGAAATGTGCTGGAGGAGGAGCTAAGAAGAGGGATAACGTTTACAGCTAGAGAATAGACCCTTTTCAGAAGTCCGTCAAGCAACATTGGCGATCACCATTCCTTGGCTTTGAAGGGTGAAGGGAGAAATCATACTTTTTGTTTTTAATTTCTAGGCTAGGTGGCGCAAGCTACCACCCATTATAAAGGGTACAGCCGTTAGCATCCATCCATCCATTCATTGGGCACGAAACGAGGGATTGGATTCGAGTTGACGCCAAACTCTGACGCAACCCCTTGTGTCCAATACATGCGCAGAGTACGTGCCCAAACTATTCTAGTACACTGTCCCCAAACTATACACGAACTCATCTCTGTTACGTCACGGTGCGGTGGTGGCGCGTCGGGCGCACTTCCGGTCTGGGTCTGGGGCTGTGGGCGGAAGACCCCATGTGAGACGTGTATTCCTCCGTTGTTTTGAAAGGAACCTGACGAAAACCTGCCTCCCCGTAATAACGCCGCAACTGGGGCTGTACTAAAAGAGTCGAGAAAGGTTTGAAGGTCAGTTTTCATGTGCTCGGTTCGTCCGAGAACGTGGATATGTGCCGTGAAAATGAAAAACCAGACCCCGTTGGACCACGATTGCTTGGGCGGGAGACCCTTTGGGTTGAATTCACACATACTTATGGTCATCAGATTTATTTGTTTTGTTCCAACATGAACGCTGGAAAACCTTCAAGTTGTACGGACCACCTGCGGATTACGTTCAGTGCGTCTTCAAGTTCGAACGGCCGCCTGATCGTTCGAACTGTCGTCTGCTCTTTCAAACGCTTCTGCTTGTCGTCTGCTCTTTTAGACAACACCGGCCCGTAGACCAAATGTTGGCCCGGTACTTGCGATAAGAAGTTAGTGCAGGCCTCAAAAGGCTTAAGTTTGAAGGTTGGTAAGCAGGCTCGATGTAAACAGTAGATACAAGGAGATGTTGATCATTGTTACCAGAGGCCATCACCGACTTGTTATGCCTGATTCACTTGGTCTTATTCTGCTTGCGATTTTCAGTATCGACGTCGACCATCTCAGCTACGGTTCACGCTTTTGCAGCCCGAGCGACATCGCAACTGAAAATTGCGAGCGAAATCTCATCAACATCATGCGAATCAGGCTTTAGCGTACATTCTGCGGCGTCCACGCGGAATGAATCGCCGCATGCCACATTATTCACGCCAAGTTTTGCGGTGTAACAAGCCTCGTAATTTCTCTGAGGCCGCTCAAGTAGTCAGAGTGCCAGGGAGACGTAGAATCAACAATTCGAACGCGAAAAAGGGCAGGGGGACTCACACCGACCCCGACAACATCGCATTTCAATGGTTCGTTTAGGGCAACGGCGAGCTTCTTGCCCACACTCCGTTGCGCATGCGCGGCGCCGGCGGCGTCCGCTAGGGGCGCTTCGGTTTGTTTGTAAACATGAGTTGGTGTATAGTGTACGAGAATAGTAGACTGAACCCAAACGATGTGAAATCGGATAGCTGGCTAGAGTGAACTAAAGGAGGGGTAGTGAGGTCATACGCCCACTTGCGCCATGCATTGCTGTGAAGCAACGAGCGTGGAAAGGTTCCGGATGTATGCGGCGGCGCGGCGATAGCATGGGCTGAAGGATCGGGGGGTTTCGAGGGCCTTCGGCAAGAAGGTTTGGCTTGGCGGTTCGGCAGCGGGAACTGACTCCCGTAAAGGTCTTTTTTCCCCCGTGTTTTCGGTCGCTCATGTCGAATGAAATGCAATTCCCAATCAACGAAGACAATGGGAGACGCCCTGGCCACCCGTTTCATCCAGCCCATGCTTTAGTGGCGCCCTCTCGTGCCGTCGACAGGAAGTGCGGCAAGCGTGAACCCTCGCTGAGCTCACTACCCCTCTTCTAGTTCACTTTAATCTGGCTCAGCAGCTACAAACATCTGCAGTGCGACTACAGTGATCTAGCTCACTGTAGTGCGACAAAGGCATGCTCACGAGTGCGAGACTTTGGAAAGTGCCTCTTATGCACGGGTTCTCGTACAAAAAAGGCTCACGCGCCACTGCCTTTGTCTTTACTGCAGTTATTTGTGAGATAGTATAGATGACACTCACTTTTGAAAAGGGTATATGCACTCATAATGCAAGGGGCCATTAAAAAAAAAAAAAAAAAAAACACGACGTAATGGCCACTATAATATCTTCCGTCGTTAAAATTAACACCAGAACAACAGCAACAAGGTTAATCACGCTCCCTTGCTCCTGGATGATTGACCTCATAATAAATGGGCTGGCCTACACCTTTTTGACGTGAAAAAAATTAAGTAGGGCTCTAAAACTGCTCGTATATAGCAAAACTATAATTACTTACGCGTCGCAGACCCAGCCTCCTACTGCTGTTCTAGGACGATCATTCAGCAAAAGTTTACTCAATATTAAAAACATACTCCGTTTTTCTTGCTGATAAGATTTTTGGTTTACATGGAGATGATGATAGCACTATTTCAGTCGCAATGATGTTAGGATAGTGCGTTCCATTTTTGTCGGACAAAACAAGAACGAAAGGAGATTGCGAATAACCTGGAGAGTATTATCTTTCTTTTTTGCAACCTTTCCAAACTTTCAAACCGTACTAATTTAAAAAAAAAGGCATTTTAGAGAATTTGGACAGTATTTTGCGTCATCCAACGGCCACTCTAAACACCGCGCGCGCGCGCCCAGCTCGGAGGTCCCGGACGTTCGATAACGCTGCAGTTTCTTGCGTCTGCCTCCAGATGGCGTGAGCCTCCTGTGTGGCGACACTGGCGTCGAACCGGACCGCCTTGAAGAAGAGGTCTTCCTGGTGCAGTCCGGATACCGCTACGGCTGGACCGACCTCAACAGAGCGCCGTGTCTCTCACACGACGCCTGCGCGGGAACCGGTAATAATAATAATAATAATAATAATAATAATAATAATAATAATACCCAACTTTCTTGGACATCAATGCCTCGGGAGGTGCACAAAAATGAGAATTTCAACTGCATCGCAATGTTACCCGGCAATATTTTAAATTACAGCCATAAAATATCAGTAAGCAATAATTAAAGTTTTGGACGCGTAAAGATTTTATTCCGAGGCTCTACAGTTTTTTTTTTTTTGCATTGAATGTTATTGCTAAAATTTACAAAATGATAAATTTCTGCATTTCTTGACAAAAAGTCCTAATGTTACCGATCACTGTAAGACTGTAATTGCCTAGCTATCATAGAACGCAAATCATATAGAATTAAAATATTTCGTTGCAAACTTTTCTGCCAGGGAATGTCCCACAAAGTTAGTCATTAATAATATTAATAACACTAATAATAATCAATCAATCAGTGTTTATTATAGTGTCCAGGAACAACCAATCGGTCTTAGTGCTGGCACACTTAACAAAAAAGCGAGCAAAAACACACACATACAAAAAAACATACACACGAGAGCAGAAGGAGGAGGAGGAGGAGGAAAAATTTATTCAAAAACTCAGGTCCGAGCCGTCTTAATCTTCCGCAGTGGAGGAGGAATCGTCTTCTATAACTTGGGTCAGGGTTCTTCGTTGCGGAGGGTCTATGATCTCCCGCACATGAAGAAGTAGGAGGGGCCAGAGCAGAAGGGGAGCGTAGTTCACCAGTCTGAAAATTAAAATATTAACAAGTACGAAAGACACTCAAATCAACAAGGGAAATCAAAAGCACAAAACATAATAATAATAATAATAATAATAATAATAATAATAATAATAATAATAATAATAATAATAATAAAGTATATTTTCCATCGACTATAATGGGGACCCAAGAAAAATAACTAATGTACCGACTGACAAGCTCTGGCATGGGCAGTGTTTACCCAGAATTGTACCGTGTTTCTTCGCGCTGTGTTGAACCCATATGAACTTGGTACGCCAAGTAATATCGCCCCATGTGAATCAGGCGTAAGTCAGGTCATGCCCTAGCGCACCAAAAGAGGAATTTAGGTTACCGGCGCAGAAGCCTTTTGAATCATACTAAAAACTCTTGTCCTAAAAAGAAAAAAAAAAGGAACGAAGCGGAGAGAACGGCGTTCGACATATACCGTAATCCCTACCCACATGAAATTTTTAATTGTTCAATAATGAACGTGTTGAACGTTAATTTAACTGGAATCCACGTGAAAGGCATATGGCTTCGTCCAGGTCCCAATGGCACGGTGAAAGACGATCTCCCCGTGTTCCGGTACATACGGGAACAAGGACAGGCCATCGTCGGAGGCATCGTGTACCGGGGCAACGCGTTGGATGCCACTCTCCGAGGGAAGTTCATCTATGCGGATTTTGTGCATGGGTGAGCGAAAACTCCGTGCCTCTGGAGCTCGCAGATGTTGATCTCAAGAATGTTGATCGCAACGGCGAATAGCCCTACTATGCATAGCTTGAATTGTCGGCCATTATGGTGACCTTGCTGCTCAGCTCGTACCTATACCTGCTGCATATATACCGCGCATTATCTCATTTGGTTTTCTTGGCAAGAAAGAGTATGAACGACCACCAGTAGGGTGCGATGACATCACGTGCGAGTCATTTATATACTACACAATGAGCATGGTGATAAACAGCGTAAAACAAAGACACAGTGAAAAAAAACAAAAACAGACAGGACAAGCTTTTGTTTTGTCTGTTTTCTTCTACTGCGTATTTGTCTCCAGTGCGCGGTTTATCACGATGCTCAAGGCGTACCAACTCGCCCAACTCACTACATTGCTACATACGAGGGGCGTTCATAAAGTTCGTATTATCGGCACAAAAACTTAAAAAAAGCGGAACAAATCAGGCATTAACATGAGAGCTCGTCCCTCTTGTTTCCGCACAGTGTACACATCGCGTGCTATAGTAGCGCGGAACGCCGCTAGGGAGTCGAAACCAAAATGGCACCACCCGTCGGTGCCAAGCCCATGCAGTGATCTGTTTTTTGTTTTTTTTTTCATTTGATGTGAAGCAATGCCAAGGATATTCATTCCAATCTGGGAGCGTTGTTCTGGGACAACGCCCAAGTTTATGGAACTGTGGTTAAATGGCGCTGACTCTTTCAGTGTGGCCAAACAAGAGGAAAGCAGTTCAAGGACGACGACCAAGTGATTGTTGAAGTGGAGCGATTTCTGAACACTCAAAACGAGGAGTTCTAAAACAATGGCCTTGGGCATGTGGTCTATCGCTGGCAAAAGCGGGTAACGTTTGGTGGCGAACATGTAGAGAAAGTCTCAACTCCTACTCCAGTTCGATTGCTCCATCTCGATTCCTTTGTGACAATGATACGAACTTTATGAACGCCCCTCGTATACTATACAGGGTGTTTGATTTTGATTAGAAAATACGTTTTTACGAAAAAAATTCGTAAAAGGTACGTTAATGCGATTTGTAGAGATTAGTTCTATGGCCAGGGGTACACAATATAGATAGGGGGCTAACCGCCACAATAAGTTTGGTAATTAACTAAAATTTCTTCATTCATTTTTAGTTAGTGAAAATAAGGATATTGTTATAATTAGAAACTTTAGTGCGACATCGAAAACCACTAAATCAGTCAATTTTCTGTTGAATTGAAGCATGCGGGTAGCCGAGGGTGCACCAAAGTTACCACTAGTGAAACAAACTCGAAGTAGCGGCGGAAAAACGCGAATGATGTTATTATCAATATCACCCGGGTTTTTCCACCGCTAGCTTTGAGCCCGTTGCACTAGCGGTGACTTTGGTGCACCCCCGCACTTTCCACGTGCTTCAGGTCACTATAAAATGGACTTATTTGATGGTTTTCGGCGACGCTCAGCAAGTTTCTAATTCAAACGATGTGTTTATTTTCACTAAATGAAGGGTTGGCTAAAAAGGTTTCGTTAATTATTTGACTTATCGTGAGGATTATACCCCGTATAATATGTTACCTTGGACGTGTAACTCACCTGCGCAAACTGCATTAGTGTAACTTTTAACAGACTCTTTGTTATAAGTCTGTTGGAATTAAACATCAACACCCTGTATAATGATTGGGAAGGGTTTTAATAGCGGTGTAGTATAGGTATAATCATGAACAAAAGCTATATTGGTAAGTAGCTTCATTACCAGATCTGGAGATCAATAGAAAATCTTACTTTAGAAGTTACGGTTGCTTTTTACAGGTACTTACAGCATCTGCGTATGAAGTGGCCACAAGATGAGCACACGCAGCTCAAGCATGGCGCACTTTCTTTGTATTTGCAGAGCTCTTGAAGAAGTTAGCTTAAATTCCTAGATTTGCATCATAGGACGAAATGAAGACAAAAACAGAACGCGATTTTAGTGAGACAGAATGGTATGCTTGCTAGGAACTTTAAGTTGTAACCTGGAACGTCTGATCGGAACACTTCACTGTTAACTTCGTATGCTGCAATAAAACTAACAAAGCAGTACCTTACAAAAAAAGAAAAAAAAAAAAGGTTGCTTACGGACTTTTTTGTTTTGTTGCTCGATCGTGATGTTGGTTTTCTAACCATGCAACCTTTTCGGGTTTCATAGTTTCTTAAGTCCCGTTCACACACTAGCGTTTTCGTAGGACCGCGTGCCTTCAAATTTCTTAAAGTCTCCTAGGACGAGCGAACACACTGGCATGCTGGTGCCATCTATGAGGTGACCATGGAACTCCATTTAACTAGAGCAAAGGTTATTCGGTATTTGCGAGATAAGATGTACGTACTATCTATGAGAAACTATTGTTTATAACATTTTCAAAAAGTTTTTCAAGCCAAAAAAAAAAGATGCGCAAAAGAAAAACAAAAGATATACAAAAACTGAGTGTTCCACGGCTACCAGATATATGCCGCCAGTGTGTTCTCTTGTCTTTAGAGATTTTAGGAGGGTTTAATGCACACGGTCCAAATAAGTCGCAAGTGTTTCAACGGGCTTTGAGTGTGCACGAATGTTTAGGCTGTGTGAAGTTATTCAGTCTTCAAATGGCTTGTGATACCTCCACCGTGGGCACAGTTCGGCCGATACAGTACAGCTGCCTTCCACCGTTCGCTGCCTTCCACCGTGCTTTGGCTGCGCGTGGACGCACTTACCCGACTTCCCGCAGAAGCGTTATTGAATGTAGGGTGCTCGCGCCGAAAGCGGGAAAACTGATGGAACTCGCTGCAGTTCTCGCCTCGTCAATGACAAAACTTGGGATCTTTAGCACGCACCGTGCACGCAGAAATCACTCGCTTTAATGCACCTTGTTGTGGAGCTGATCTTTGGCGGCAAGCAGAGCTAAAAAAGTGGAAACCTCCTTCCATTACAATCGGCACAGTTCACTGCACGCTCTGCAGCCGGGGATACCGGGACAGCGGTCTTGGTCGTCGGAAGACATCTGCTTGAAGCCGTGCGACGAATCTGAAGACGCTTTCTCGTCTTTCTACGTCCTGGGGATAGCAACGGACAGCGTAGGTAAGGCATTTCTTGCCGGTTTACGCGACTGTCCGGTCACCATGACATCTACCATGTAACACTCTGAAAAGATGGCGTCATGCTCAAGGTTTTATTTGTTTGTGTTAGCTAAAGGCGACGCAAGTATCGTGAAAATCAGTTTGGAACTCGCAGTCCTAACGATCATACAGAATGACCTTATCGTCTTGTTCTACTATAGTCCCTAATAGATTAAGAAAAGCAGAGCGGGGTGAGCCCCGGACATTTTTTTATCGGTCTATAGCCGTTGACGATGAGATTGCGGCATTGGCCGATTGGAATATCGAAGGACGAATTGATAGGTAAAAAGCATGACCATAATAAACCACACCCAGCGTTTCTTAGGCTAGCCCCAGCTTTTGTCTGACGCCAAAACTAAATCAAGCTTTTTGGCTATATTTAAGTGTACTCTTGCACAGTACAGTTCGTAGGCAAATATTCTATCTTGTGTGATGCTCAAGTCTAAGAAAAAAAATGCTATAGCTAATTTTCTGTATTTGACGTGGTTGTAAATAGTGTTTGTTTTCTGTTGCTTTGGTTAGAGGAGGTTTGGAAGGTCGAATTTGCGTCTTTCCCTCCGTGCTTTCCCGCATGTTGCCTCCAGGATTGTTCAAATCAAATTATATCATTTATTTGCATCTGCAAGTACAGATGTCGAAGCCATGGACAAAAAAGCCAATCTTTGTTGGCTTGATGTTCGACGTGCATTGAACCGTCAATAAGGCAGGATTATTCAGTAGCGTTCTTGTTGAAGGCGAACGGTGCCCTATAGCCGCTGGTGGCCTCGCTGCTGACTGCTGTGCTCACTGCTTTGAGCCCGGCTAGCCAAGACACAAGATGAACGCCTGGCAAGGCTATAGAGTATAAACCTAGGGGTGGTCAGACAGATATATATGCAAAGAGACATAAAAATAACAATTTTAAGTGTAGAGCCGCAGTAAGAACGGGGTGGCAACTTTTTATTATTTCTTTCATGTGACTTTGTAAGCTACAACGAATTCCACCTTTAGCGGCACGCTCCAACGAGCAAAAAAGATGGATTACACCACCACTAGAGAATATAACCACTCGCCCGCAGGAGCTCGAGATGAGTGGACCATGAGCTACGCAGTCTACATTCTACAACCGATAATTACTTTGGCACTTTCGTAAATAATGTAAAATATAAATTTGTTTGCAAACGAGAACACCTCCTTGCTACAAACTGGTGACCCAGAGCTAGGGAACAAGATCTCCTACCCGCCTGTAGTAGGTTACAGGTCAAGAAGATAGCGGCAAATGCCCCTCAAAGGAAATCATATATCCCTCCGCCACCTCCGTATCCAATAGCGTCCCATCGTTTCGTGACGTTGCGGCCAACGCGCGAGGAGGGTCTTGCCTTTCTGTAAATATTTGCTTTATCTTTCGACTTTGACTTAGCATTGTGGAAGCCACGAGAGGGAGATTAGAGTCTTCCCCCACCGATGGAAACAAAGACGACTTTCGGGGATTAGCTTCCCCCTCCGATGGATACAAAGGCTGCTTTCAGGGGCTCGCTTCCCCCTCCGATGAATAGAAAGGTCGCTTTCTTAAAAAGTGGGGGTCGAAGACAAGTTGGCACCACTCCGTTGCCATTATCTATCCATTGAAGCAGAACAAGGAGCGTTTCCAGTAAACTCTTCTTTCGACTGCGGAGGGATTTGAAACCGGCGCATCACGCTCGTGGGAGGAGCTTCTCCTACCTTCTTAACTTGTAACCGACTATAGTGGCTTCCATCAACCGGTGAGCTTATCTTAAAACATCATCTCTCATTTGGACCGATGAGCGTCACTCAATCTTCTTCGTTGTCGGGCGACCTACAACGCTTGTTGTCGCTGTGGTCAACTTCAAGTTGCGGGAATACTCGGCTGCCGATTCGGAACTCTGGTTCCTCATGAATGAGTCGACCTTCCGAAACAACAATATAACATCGTCCCTGACGAAGTTCGACCATCTAATTTCCGCTCTGCCACAGTCATCGGCAGCAGTGCTTTGGGATATTCTCCGCGCTCCACCAGAAGGCCAGCCCTTCAAGGACTTGAAGAGTGAACTCATCCGGCGGAAAAACAGAGTCGGAACACCGCCGACTGCAGCAACTCCTGACGGCCGAAAAACTAGGTAGGCGACAGGAAGCCAACATAACTGCTATGACGCATGGAGCAGCTTCTTGGAGAGAAAGCACCGAACATGGAGACAGTTCTCTGAGAACGTTTTTTTCCGGAGGTTACCATACCCAGTCCGCATAATACTGAGCAGGTCGACCACCGACTCCACCACCACGTTGGCTCGGATGGCCGACAAAATCGTGGATGTAGGCTTCCCAACCATCTCCGCTGTGCGAGCGCACCGCACTTCATGCCTCTCGATCATCTCCAGCCATGGAAGACAAGCTAGCCTAGCCACTATTTTTTAACTCACAGAGGGAAAATAAGATAGATCAACTCACGCGAGAACTCAGGGACCTTCACATGAGTCACTCCAGATCCTTGAGCGCAAGTAGACAAACCAACGATGGACGCCGCCAAGGCAAGTCTCCTGCAAAATGCCATATCTGCTGGTATCACCACCGTCACGGCAACGACGCCGAGAAGTGCCAACCTCCGTGCACTTACTAGGAAAACGACAGGGCCACACACTAGAGGCGAATGGTGCAGCAGACCTGGAGTCTAACCGTCTTTCTACGTAGCCAAAAGAACCCCCAAGGTCCGGTTCCTAGTAGGTGCACAGGGGCAAAGATTTGCGTCGTTCCGCCTCCGCTGAAAGGTCCACGGCATCGACAAGACACACCGCCACAACATGCAGTGAATGGTTCGCCATTTAAGACGTACGAACAAGAGTCAATCACTTTCGACATCGGCCTCAGATGGACGTTTCGGTAAGTTTTCTTAATCGCCGACGACCCCTCATCGGAGCCGGCTTTCTCCGACATTTCGCGCTCATGGTGGATGTGAAGTGAAAACTGCTTCACGACACTGAGACTCGTCTCACCTTTCAGGGAATACGGGGAAGGTAGTCCAAGAGGCGCCTCCCTAAAGTGAAGCCCCCTTCCCATTGGAAGGATATCCTTGATGAATTCCCAAACATCTTTCGTCAAGCTTCGACGGACACACCGGTGAAACACACAGGGACCCACCATCGAGGCCTCACTACAGAGCGCTTGCGGGTTGTGAAGTAGGAATTTGTGCACATGCTCGAACTTGGCTACGTCCGGCCTTCTTCCAGTCCTAGTCTTCGGCCCTCCACAGGGCACCAAAAAAGAGCTGTGACGGGCATCCATGCGGCGATTACAGAGCCCTCAACCAGAGAAAGGCTCCCGATCGCTAACCTATTCCCCACATACAGGATTTCACTGGCGCTTTACATGGGGCAACCATCCTCAGTAAGGTGGACCTGGTAAAAGCATACCACCAGATTCCTGTGGAACCAGCTGATATCTCGAAGACCGCCATAGTACTTGCGAATGCCGTTTGGTTTCCGCAACGTGACCCATACCTTCCAAGGCTTCACCGACCAAGTTCTACGCGGGCTGACATTTACTTTCGCATACATAAACGACATCCTTGTATCCAGCGACAACAAAGAAGACCACGTAGACCACCTTTGTCAGTTCTTCACTCGCCTCGAAAATTATGGATTAATCGTCATCCCTGCAAAGTGTTCATTCGGCATCGACGACCTGGATTTCCTGGGCCACCGCGTCAACAGTCGCGGCGTACATCCGCTATTACAGCGAGTATAGTACCCATTCGCGAGTTCCCGCAACGTATACCACAAAAAAGAAACTCCGCGAGTTTCTCGGGCTCGCGAATTTCTACAGGCGCTTTGTTCCTCAGTGTTATAATATCCTCCAGCCCCTGCATGATATTTTGCAAGGAAAGCCAAGCAAGAACACCATTCTAGCTTGGACACTATCTTCTGACGCAGCTTATTCCGCCATCAAGGAGGAACTTGCCAACGTTACACTGCTGACCAATCCAAAGGCTGAAACGCCAACATAAGTCGCGGTAGACGCTTCTAACTCCGCCGTCGGAGCTGTCCTCCAGGAGAGCACGAATGAAACATGGAAACAGTAAAGATGCGTTAGTTTCCACGATGTTGATGTCTGGGCCCCACGCGGGTGTTGTTGCGGGGCCGCGATGGTCGATGAGGTCTTCTTCGGTGATCAGGATCGGGGAAGTGCGGCGGAGATTTCGGGATCGTAGAGTGCAAAACTGTTTATTTACACTATATCTGCACGAAAACTTTATACAAACAATGTACACGATTTCTTACGTGCAAAGTAGGGGCCTTCTCGTTTGACCCATTACGAGGGCAAGGCCACAGCCAAACAATTGCCATCTCTCGCCCAGGCGCGGGCTTTTGAGGATTCCGACCTCGCCGTCGGGCATGTGTTTAACTAATTGTTTTAAAGGTGGACGAAGGCTCGTAACGCTCACGAACCAATGGTTGGCGCTGCCATTCGTCACCCTTGCAACGGACCCCGGCTAACAGCTCCGACGAGAACCGTAGAGTCCGCTACATAGTCGGCCGCCGCCATTCCGGCGCCTCAGCCAAGACCGTATCTGCACCGGAGGGGGCTCAAGACGTATCGACCCCCGCCACTAATGGAAAAGCATATATGAAAAGCAAAGTCCACTGGGGAAGACCCCCTCGTTCGACAAACAAAACAAAACGGCCGGGTAAGGAGCATACGAGCCGCTAAACAAGACGACCGTCACCCGGCGAGAAACCAGCCGTCTTCCCCAGAACCTTTACAGAAACCAATAGTATTCTTCTCGAAAAAGCTGTCACTCACTGAGTGCCGTTATAGCACTTTCGGAAGGGACTCCTCGGAGTCTAACTTGCCATCAGGTACTTCCGTTACTACCTTGAGGGACGATAATTTTTTGTGATGACAGATCACAAGCCTCTGACGTGTGCTTCAACATCTAGCAATGAAACATACACGCCAAGAGAGATCCGGTAAATGGCTTACGTCATGGAGTTCACGACGGACATCCGCTGTATACCAGGCAAAGAAACCTTCGTTGCAGACGCACTCTCCCAAATTGGTGTGAAAACCTGCTCTACCGAACGGAACGCTTTGAACTACGACGATCTAGCAGCAGCGCAAAGCACAGAAACAACACTACAACATCTGCGAGAAACGACATATCTAAACCTACAAGACACAAAGATTCCGGAATGCAAAGCAACATTGGTCTGCGATATGTCCACGGGACAACCAAGACCATACGTCCCCGAAAAGTTACGTAAGGCTATTTCTGAAACAATTCACTCACTTTCACACCCGGGAATTCTAGTGACACAACATAATATAACTGCTCGATACATCTAGCCCAAGCTCAACACCGACATTCGTAACTATACACGCGCGTGTGTATAATGTCAGCGCACGAAAGTTGGTTGGCACACAACTACACCGCTCGGCGCGTTTTCACCTCCCGATGGGCGCTTCAGCAACATCAACTTCGACATCGTGGGGTCACTCCCGCCAGCCGACAATTGTAGGTACATATTGACCTGCATCGACCGCTTCACGAGGTGGCCTGAAGCAACATCCATCAAGTCCGTAACAGCAGAATCCTTAGCACGAGCCTTCGTCAGCATGAGGGTTAGCCGTTTCGGAATATCAACCACCATCTCGCGACAGACCGAGGAAGACAATTCGAGTCTACACTCTTCCAAAACCTCTCACGGGTACTAGGAACAAAGCATATTCATGCTACGTCCTATCAACCAATCTCCAACGGAAGGGTGGAACGGTTCCACAGACAGCTACAGACCAGTTTGAAGATCAAAGGTACAGGCGCACCTTGGACAGAAACTTTACCACTCGTCATGCTCAGAATGCGCACCTCACTAAAAAGTGTCCTGGGATGCAGTACAGCAAAAAATAGTGTACGGCATGCCTCTGCGTATTCCTGGACCCTGGTGAGCTTCTAAAACGTTCCCCCAACACTGAAAGCACAACAGCAGAGGACTACGGAAGTCGTCTACGTTCCTCATTTGAGAAACTACGACCTGCGCTCACACGACAGCGCAACACTCGCAAGGTGTTCCTCAGCCCGGAACCGTCACGCTGTACCCATGTGTTCATGCGCACAGACGCTTTGAAGCGACCGATGCAGAACCCATATGAAGGACCATTAAAATTTTTAAAACGAGGTGACAAGTACTTCACCGTACTTGTCAAGGGACGTGAAGATACAATTGCACTCGACAGGCTAAGGGCAGCACATCTCGAGCAACCCCATGCACACAAAACTCCAACCATTGTACGACGCATAATTCAAAGGAACTCCTAAACGCTCGTCTCCTAGACCACACTCGTGGAGAGGGGAGGAGGACCTGTGACTGCACGCTACAACGAGCAAAGAAGCCGAAGTACACCAGCACGGGAGGATCGAGATGACTGAACAATCGGCTACGCAGTCTACATTCTACAACCGATAATTACTTTGGCTTTTTAGAGCGCAGCTCTTAGACGCCCGTTTCCGGCTTGAACGGCGTCGGCGTAACCGTGAGGTCGCGTGACCCTCGTGACGTCACGGGGTTAGCGTGACCTCATGGGGGTCACGTGAGGTCACGTGTACGTTATGGGCGTAAAGCTTTGCTGGATATGCAACGCAGTTTCCAATATACACCACGGTTTTTCCCCAATCAATAAAATGTCAACCTGCCAAAATATTTGTTCTGATTCTATATTTTAGAGCACAGCTCTTAGGCGACCGTTTCCGGCTTGAGCGGCGAGAAGGAGGGGAGTAGAAGGGGAGGAAGAGGGGGAGGAGGGAGGAGGAGGAGACGAGGGGAGGTAGTTGAAGGATGAGGGTAGGAGGAGAAGGTGAAGGAGGAGGAGGGGAGGGGAGGGGGTGTAGCAGGCAGGATGAGGAGGTTAGAAGGAGGGAGGAGGCTATACCCTCCCCTCAGTACCCTTCCCACCTCCTCCTCAAGAGCTGCGCTCTAATTCGGCGTTACAGGCTGTTGTAAACGTCTCATTTTTTTTTTTTTGTAAATAATGTAAAATATAAATTTGCTAGCAAATGGGAACACTTCCTTGCTGCACACCCATAAAGCGATTGCTCATTATGCTTATTTATTATGTGTCCTCATTAGTGAAACAAGCGCATTGGAGTTCGGCTCAAATGACGCCGGAGCAGCCCTGAGCAGCTCAGTTAGGTATTTGTCTTTCAAGTTGCTGGCTATTTTTATCTTACCGCCTACATTGTTGAGGAGAGTGCCTCACAGCAGTGCCACAAGGCTGCTAAAACTCAAGCTGTCATTTATTCGATATCTTTTTGTTTGTGGTATTGCGAGAAGGGGGAAGGGGGGGGGGGGGGGGGGGTTCGCTTATTAGAGATCCGTGGGTCGCACTTGGACCCGCGACAGGCCGCATGCAGTTCGAGAGCTGCAGTTTGGCCACCCCTGGTGTTTACGAACACTGAGAGAAGAATAAGCGCGCATCCTCACTTAGCAAGAAAAAAAGGGGGTGGGATAAACAATTGTTACGTTCGTAAATAGACGACATATTATCCAACAGAGAGCACACGTAAGCGAAGACACATAGTGCGATAGATCTAGAACCAGGTTAGAGAGTTTGAGATTGTTTTTGAGGCCACGATATCAGTATCGAATAGCGCGTTTCTACCAATCGAAAGAGTGCTTTGGGCACTCGGCGAAGCGGTATCGCAGCCACAAAACCTTCCAATAAACTTCCGCTAAAACTTCCAATAGTGTTCTGTTTCCATCTAAGGGGCTTATAGGACGCGACTTTCACGTCGAGCACCTCCCGTATCAGTTAGTTATGTACATGTGGCAATTGTCATGAAGTACCCGTTCATTGCCCTTTGACGTAAGGAGGCAGTGATGATAATGCAATTCAATGCAAAGGTGCAAGTGAGCTGGACAAGAATGGCAAAAATATTCCCTGGAGAAGGGGAACAAGAGGGACAAAAGACACCTAGCTGTGTTTAGATATTTGTGTTGGTCCTTTGTCCCTCTTGTTCCCCTTCTCCAGGGATTATTTTCGAGGCAGTGATAGTGTCTACTTCAGGTCAAGCAAGTCGAACGGGCCAATTGTCACCAAGTGCCGCTGTCAATCATGCTACCAATGTCACCTTGTGGACATGTTTTTTTTTTTCCTTTTTTTATGTATGTTTTCACAGGCCGGCTGAAGACCGGAGTACCTCGGTGTGTATGCGCGTCTATCTGTATTGGCACCTATCTTCTTAAATTGTTGGTGCCTACTTGAAAGGGCTTTTGGCCAAGGGTCAGGGTGATATTATAAATGAAGGACACTAAAGTAAAATAATAATTTCGTGAACTATTGTGCCTTGACACCGGGAGGCTCTAACAATATAGTGGTTTGTATGTTCATTCATTCATTCATTCATTCATTCATTTCACCCTAAGGGCCCGTTAAGGGCATTACATAAGAACGTGAAAGAACATTTACCGTCACACGTACACGTTTAGAACTTGGGTCACTGTAGCCTTGGTCGGTGCTTTACCGCCATGTTGCCAGAAGCTATATTTTAAAATTATCTCTCCTCTGATTGCGTGTTGTCGGAGTCGGGTACTTCAAAGAGTGTCATCATGGGACACCATATACTAAAGACGCAGACGGTGACGGCTAGGAGCACAAGTAATTAGCTATGAAAGCCGCTTCCAATGCACAACCTACCGGGTGAGTCAACTTCTTGCAGAGCTTGAATCTCGTGCCCAGCGGCCGCCATGTTGTAAGCAAAAGTGCTCCACCATTCACCGCAGCGCGCGCCACGGCCGAATTCCGTCATTGCAAATTGCAACAGAAAAAGCTACATTTTGAAAGAAGTATAGCGTATATGGCCGCCCTACTTTATGTTCGTATTCTACTAAGGTGTTCACTCCCCATTCTCTACAGTCTCATCTGGAGTCCTTCTCTCGGTATTTTTGCAGGCGAACCGCTCATCATGACAACAACGGATTTGCGAAACGACGCGCCAGCTGGCGTAATCTACCGACTGGAAACGCCCCACTGTAACTCGACTTGGAAAGACCCAGGTGTGATTTCGTTACTCGTTACTGTTGACTAAAATTAGTCACATTTTCGATCCCTTTAAAAGGAATATGCACCAGCGGATCCTCGCTGTATTCTATACATTTTATGAAGAACAAATAAAAAACTTTGATAAAACTATTATGTAACAGTTTAGTTGTTTTTAGAGTTTGTATCCATGGTTTATCGCTGCAAAATGATAATAATCAATTCCAAAGTAGCGCTCGTTTGACATAGAAAGCAATGGTATTTCGTTACGTTTTTAGGACGGTAACGAACCGCAGGAACGGGTTAGGTTTCGACGAACTAACGAGTATTTATTTATTAAATACTGCAGACCACACGTGGTCCACGCAGGATGGGCAGGGTACAAACCCGAGAACCCGTACAAAAAATGCTGCTTTGTCAATTATTTTAGGCAACGGGCAAAACACTTCGTTATCAATCATGATAAAAAGAGGAGAAAGACCTCAGATTATTGTGCTGTGTGTATATTTAGTCAGGGGAAAGCCAGACAGACCCAGTGGGCGTCTGGTTTCTCTGCCGTAGATGAGAAATTTATCCGGGGCAGTACCAGAGCCAGCGCATGGTCTTCAAGGCGAATTACGCAGCGGTGATACACAACCGCACGCCGGTTCCAAACGCTCTCTCTATCATGCATTATCCTTTGAAGTGTCTGTATGCTATAGCGGCGCTTTTCCTGCTGAAGAACCCATAAAAAAGGAGACAAACACACACAGGGACCCTGAGTCTGTCCTTGTTTCTGAGCTCAGCAGCGGGTTCTTATAATTGTTAATTTATCTTCTTGTTGCGGGGACGTCCATCTCGCTCTGGGCCAATCAAATGGAGGGCCACTTTAGTGCGCCTCTACTTTTTTTTTTTTCATGCGCTCTGTAAAATCGGGCGCGTCTGCTTTCTCGTAGAGCACTGTGGAGAGTCAATCGCTGCAACCCGTGGGGGGAGTTCGGCCAATGACGGGATTGAAAGTATGCCTAGACCTCAAGCCATATAGTATGCGCTGTGGTTACACCGTGCATGATGCTTGACGTGCCTACGCCATGCTATAGGTGCCTCAGCGCAAACTGTTTTAACGCGAAACGTCCTTTGGCCAGGTGTTCGGCATATCGTGAATCCCAAAAGTGAAGCCTTGCTATAGGCGTGGCTGCGAGGCTCGACACCGATTGGTTGACGGGCCGGAGAGAAGGAGTGACGTGTTCGATGCTGATTGGTTAATCTGAAGGTCATGTGAACGGGGGGGGGGGGGGGGGAGTGAGAAGGAGAGGTAGGTGAGGTGGGAGAGGAGGGGTGGGTTAGAAGGTTCTAGAAGATCACCAGGTTTATCATTTCAAATGTACACATGCCACGCGTTGTATTTTCCGATGAAGAGCGCCGTGAACGTAGGCGCCTGACTGAACTGGATAGACGTGCTGCTAAACGATGATATAAACGTTTCTGATGCTAAACCGTTTCACGTGTGAAACACAATTGCCTAGCAACCTGATACATTTCTTTAGGTCTATAAACACGTTTTCAGCCTCGCCATTCGCCGAGCTCTTTCCCTCTATAGCTTACCGAGATTGGCCCTCTGAAGTGCTTTGACGGAAAGACGACGCACTGGATAACGGAAATCAAGTGATCCATAATGCGTCTTTGGCGGATTGGAACGCAAGGAGGAGCGCGCCAATCGAAGGGCAACGTAGAGGACGCAGAGGGAACGCGCTATGACGCGAGGCAGCCATGCGTGCGCCATGATTGGTTGAGTTGGGGGAAAAACAAAAGCACACATGGGCTCATCTGGAGGTTAACCAAGCGGACGAGGTGCGCAAAGAGCAGGCGTATGCGACCTTGGCAAAAATCGCCTTCTGCGCGCTGCCATCTTTGTCTGCTGGGCTGTGGAACGCCCTGTGAGCATGCGTTGTTGCTCTGCCGCGCGGCAAATCGGACGCTGCGCACGCGTCCACAGCTCAGTGACTCAGCATGTTTCGCCCGGGGGATAAGCGATGCGTGGGTCTATACTCCGTTTCGCTTTAAGGCCGGCCTAAGCCGAAGCTACGGCCCGATGAAGTCAATCAAGTAGTGATATAGCCAACCCACAAAGACAACGGACGCCATGACGATGCCCTTTTGTTCCGCTCCTTGATTGTCTTCATCGGATCTGCGATCGGACTTCGAAGTGAAACGGAGTATGGAGGATGTGCTGTGCAGCTGAAAGAGATGTGGGGATAGGGGAGTCGTGGATCAACGGGAATTTGTTTTTTCTCCTTTGTTTCGCCCACAGGAAGCAACTCAGCTTACCTGGGCCCGGGAGACATGCTAACGGTCGTCTCCTTGTGGCTTCTCGCGTTCAGCAGCCTGCTGCTTGGCGGCACCTCAGCCCTCATACGCTGATGGCCGGTGAATCGTCTATGCACGGGGAATGTCCCTGAGAATCTCGTTTACGCTAAGCCGACATTGAGCTACTTAACCTATTGACAGTCGTTGTTTTTGTTTCCCCCAAATAATGCTTCCCAGTGGTCCGGTTTTGTTTCCAAAGAAATATTATTAATAAAAATTCAATTCACAGGTGTTTTTTTTTCTTCTTAATTATCTGGCGGGAGTACGTACGGTGCTTTTCAATCTGTTCAAGTATTGAAGTATCGAATGAATCTGTCGAAGGCGGAGAGTTGTAACGTTTATTTCTTTCGGTTTTATTTTGGCGCGTCTGCTACTGGCGACATCCCGGCGGTTTCAGATTCCGAACCGGAATTGGAAGGAGCGAAACCGGGGATGCTTTACAAAGATTCTTTTTCGGAGGGCAAGCTCTCGCCCTCTGAATTCATCCAGAGAAGCATCAGAAGCCTGAATCGGAAGACCAGAAAAGGACATGTCGCTGGACAAGCGGAATATTGTTCTCGTTGCCAGAAACCTGCTGTTTGCTTATGTATGTATGCACGTGTGTGCGTGTTGCTTTTTTGGTGAACGTTGGTGTTTCTCGAGCCGGTGGTGTGAAGCTATGAAAAACCATCTGACCCTTATTTTTCTTCCGCGGTAGCGGCTTAGCCGAGTCGGAATGAGACTTCCAAACTGCTCCATTAAAACCAGTAGTACGTCTATGATAGTTGATAGTGGTTCGCTATGTCTACGCTTCAACTGTCTACCTTTAGCCGTTGAAAGTTTAAGGGCTGTTTATACTCCGACGTTGAGCGCAGTGAACGCAGCGTAGGGCAGAACGCGCGCCTTTCATTGGCCGGCAACCAGAAACTCGATATCTGCGACCAATCAGTATCTGTGCGCGCTGCGCTACGCCGCGCACGTCGACGTTACGTTGGAGTATAAACGTACCTTAAGAAACGGCAAAGAACGAAGCGAGAAGCTTGAAGCGTGAACCCTGCTCTTTCTACGCCCTCAGGGACTGTTGTTACTGCGGGGGGCATTCACCGGACGCCGTGTTTGAGTGCACTGTTCACTGGACATGCTCAGAACGAGCTCACACTTATAAAAATACAAGACCGGCAATCTCGATGGTGTGGAAGGCACGCTGCAAAAGTACCGTTCGTCTCACCTTAGCATGGACTAACTGCGAAGGCTGTGCAAGCGCGAGCGGGTAGCCTTGACTGCCTTGACTGTAGCACCCGCTGCACGAGCGCCCGTGCAGCCGCCGAGGCTTTACCCATAGCAACTAGCTCGCGCTTTTAGCATGCGCGGCTAACAATAGTCCATGCTAAAATGAGACGAAGTTTTTTTTTTTTTTTTTTTTTTTTTTTTTTTTTTTTTTTTTTATAGCTCGCCGTTAGCACGCGCTCAGCACCTACGCAATTGCCGCCATCGTTAGCTGTGGCCACCGTGGCTGTGGCTAAACACCGCTTACGTTTTTCTCTTCCTTATTTTTCTTTCTTTTTTTTTTCAATGCGCGTTGACGGCATGTTTCTTGCGAGTTGAACTGTCTGGCTATCCTGTGGCGTGTGCTGCATCAAATGCTCAATAAAGCAAAAAAAAAAAAAAAAAAATCGAGTGAGGAAAGCAGTTGGAATTCCAAGAACTCGCACTCTTCAGATGGTGACACAGACAAGCCATGGTAGAGAGGTGAACTAGCAAGACAGTGTTTTTATTTATTTGTGAACTTAATTAGCAACTTCGACGCGTGGTCGTCGCGGTACAAAAAAAAAAATATAACTGCAGGTGGCTCTAATGGCCTCGTCGGCAAACATTCGACGAAAACCGTACGAACTGATGCTGCGAATCAAGCAGCGTCATGCAGAAGGGCACCGCCACGTTGCCCATTGCCTTCGTGGGTATGCTATTGCCGGCCAGGCCTCATCTATACGACTCTTTTTAGCACTACGATATATAACTGGACACGAGCGTAGCGTGCCCTAAACTAACTTACATATCTCATTTAACCGCAAACACGAACGCCTACAGCTTGCGGCGCGACTTATCTGTGGACTCTTCCTTAAAGTCGAACTATATCCGTGGCATTCCTACGTTAAAACACCGTCATAGTTACTACTTAACTACTTCGTACGAATTAATATTCACATAGAATCCGTGGCTCCTAAATAAATTGGAAGGTTTTTCGTATGTATTTTCGTATATAACTACAACTGTTTGTTCTGTTGATGTTTTTTTTTTTTTCGTATCTATTTGCGACAGATGTTAGCTATCTTTTCGCTGTTGTTGTTTTGTTATAGCTCGTTTTGTCAAGAAGGCGGGAGACCAGAACTTGGCAAGTCAAAACTGTTAGTTTTTATTGTCTGCCTCCCGGCATCTGTACTAAAATAGGTGCAAATAAAATGATTGATTGATTCACTGATTGGCTAATTCAATCACGCACAGAAAAAAGAGTAAGTTCGAGGCGCGTACACTGTTCATGAATCATGATTGGTCTAGTCGGTAATAACAGACGTACAAATGCGATGAGCGCCATGACCATTTCCTTTTGGCGCTTCTCAATGCGGAGCGTAAGTTCGTCTGCTTTTTTTGCTGGGGTTGTGATGACGTCAGAACGCCGAGCTCTGATTGGCTGTGTTTGAAGGATAGTGGGTAGGCCTCAAGGCACGCCGTAACGCCGAACTGTGATTGGCTCTGATTGAAGGATAGTGGGTAGACCTCAAGGCAGCTTGATTCGAGGTCCACCCACTATCTTTCAATCAGAGCCAATCAGAGCTCGGCGTCTTTCTGACGTCACCAAAACCCCTGCAATAGAAGCAGACGAGCTTGCGGAGCGTCGGATCGGACACTTCGACTCTCAGTCAGTCGGTCTTTATTCAACCTCAGGAAAACATTGAAAATGCTGCAGTCGCCTCCGGATCCTTAGTCTATTTGGTGATAGTTATGAATCCATATACCTATATACACAAAAAAGGAATGCGGGTGTATCCTGGCACGCATGCTTGTGCCGGGCAAATAAAATTCAACTAATTAGATTTACTTTTTTTTTTATAACATTTCTAATAGAGTTGGTATACATGATCTCGTTTCTTTTATGTTCGGGCTTAGTGAGTTGCAACGTTATAAGGTGGAGTATTGAAATTATTTACTACAGCGTTTTTCGTGACTCTACCTGATTGTATAATGCGGAGGAGGTAAGTGGTGTGTTATTGACTAGGCACCTGAATTACTCTTTTATAGTTTCTTACAAATGTTCTGAACCGAAATTCGGGGCTCACAAAACAAGGCTGGAGCGATAGGCGGGACGCAGCAAAACCCCAAGACATCCCTCGTACAGCGATATCTCTGACGGTGGGCCACATTTTCTGAAAAGTGCGCGACTGAACACGGCCGATGAGGCCGACGAGACATGTGACGTCACGATTCTCACTCTCTCTCTCCTCTCCGCTTCGTCCCCTCGTGCAGGTGAACCGAAGCAAGGAGGAGAGAAGCAAGGCCACTTCTCCTCGTTCTCAACCGTTCCAGGAGGTTCATGACGTCACAGTCCTCGCTTGATCACGCCCTTCCTTTCCCAAAAATACGGCCGTTTGTTTGAGACATATCGATGTATGAGAGATGTTTTGGAGTTCGTAGCGTTCCGTTCAACGCTTCGGCCGCCTTATTTTGCGAAATCCGAATTTCGGTTCACTATCTCTTTAACATATTCAATGGCAATATTAAAATTGAGGCTTGGGCGAGTTGGTACATACTTCGGAATTGAAAACAGCGCAAAAAGACGAGGACCCCACGAAGAAGTAACACGGACGCAGCGCTGAGTCCATGTTACTTCTTCGTCTGGTCCTCGCCTTTTTGCGCTGTTTTTAAATTCCGAAGTGGCACTATTAGTTGTTTTTGAAATAAAGGAGCTGAATTGGCGTTATAACTATTATATTATATTATTCGCAATGCTCGCTTCTGAAGCGTTATTTTTGGTTGTAAAAAAAGGTTCATATGTAAATCTCCAAGATTTTACACAATATTCTAAATGACTATGAAAAATACTATAGTATTTTTCATAGTTTTCGAATTAAAACACTGCCTGGTCTTAAAGGGTCACTGAAAATAAAAAAAAGTTTTTTTTTTTAAACAGTCTGGTCGAGGCACGCGTGTCAAGAAATAAATTTTACGCGAAAAAACACCTTTTTTTAGGGCAATATTGACGGCGCGAGATTTATCTTAAATTCTGCGCCCAAAGTCCATATCGTCACGGATTGAGCGTACGTTCTTCGCACATCAACGAGATGGTCAAACAGTCTCTCCACCTCAACGTGATGGTCAGGCCGATTCACCTCTCCTCGACGCGCCCGAAATGCCGAGACAGAAAACAAGTGGAAAGGAGGTGACTACCGACTAAATCGCGTCTCGCGCCGTCAATATTGCTCTAAGCATTTTTTTTTTCGCCTACAATTTATTTTTCGACAAGCGTGTCCCAACGAGGTTGTCTAAAACAAACATTTTTTTTTCTTTTTTAAGTAATGTGTAAATCCAATATCCCAATTTTTCACATATTGTTTCTATATGTGGTTTCCAGTTGAAAGAAGAACCAAGAGTCACTCCTAGGTATTTAATAGTTTCTACATATTAAATGAAATTTTCTCTCAAATTTATATATTGTGCCTCTTTTGGCATGATCTTGTATGGGGAAGTGAGCACTACATATTTTGTTTTTCGATGGTTTAATGACAGCTTATTTTCTACGTACCAATTATCAATCTGTTTAAGCCCCTGATTCGTTTATACTTCCAATACATACTAAGAGTTTCCGGATGCGAATAATACTGCATTATCTGCGTACACAAGTGTATCTGATTTTCTGGCAGCTTTAAGTAAATCACTTATATAGAGGGCGAAGAAAATCGGTCCCAGCACGGATCTCTACGGCACTCCGGTTAACACCGTCTCACTCGTAGAGTACTGATCCCCGATATGAACTAGGGCTGAAAGCGTGATGATAATTAACTCTTAAAACTAAAAGAAACAAAACACGGAACCTGTTTTTTTATTTTCTTAGTAATATTTTGTGATTAACGATATCAAAAGATATTTTTTTATATAAATTACCAACTGCGATTTGATTGTTATTAATGACCGAGTTGATTAATTGACTTGCATCTAAGACTGCTGTACTGGTTGATCCGTTTTCTTGAAAGCCTTTCTACTTTTCTGCTATAATGCCATTTCGGGTTAAAAAATTAACTACCCTTGTTGCTATTAGTTTTTCAAATATCATGTTTATACTTCGTAATACCGAAATTGGTCGGTAGTTGGGAAGTTGGTTTTTGATTCCGTTTTTGTATATTGGTATTGCTCTTGCTACGCTTAGTATGTCGGGTAAAGTACCACTGTAAACCACTTGGTTAAATATTTTTTTCTAGAGGTTTACTAAAAATATTGATATTGTCCTTAAAGGGGCACTGACACATCAAAATCATATTTTTTTATTATCCGAAACGATTGAAAACGATGCCGGGACATTAACCTCAATATTCGAAACTTGGGAATTCAGTATTTGTGAATTAAAAAAAAAACAATTTCCAAATGCCGAATTTGAAGTTCCCGCGCGATCGGCGCCAGTGCAGTGAGTCAAATTTTGCGGTCTCCTGCGACTCGACTTTCTTTCGGACCTCCGCTCCACGCTATGAAGCAAAGCGCCGTTGCCACGGCGACCCCAAGCGAGGAGGAGGTGAGCCTGCGGGATAGAAGGTCGCCGGAGCGGGAAAAAACTGGTTTCTTCCCCGACTGGCCGACGAGCGCCGCCAACTTTTCCGAGGGAGTGTACAAATCTAGGAAGCAACATCACACCGAACTCTGATTTTTGGTATTTCAAAAAGAGGGGCCGTAGTGCGTTCGTAATTGCGTTAAAAAACGTGTTTTACGATTGCCGTTATTAAATGTTATAGAAATGTCGCCCACAAAGCTTCTAAATTTTCTGATTTTTGACGTCACCGATCAAAAGAAGCGAGGAGGTGAGCGGCGGGAAATATAAACGCCAAAAATAAAAAGGAGCGCGAGCGCGCTGGAAAATTTTTTTTCGCGATGCGTTTTTTTTTGCGTGTCTATGACTACAACTTGCATCGTTTTAGACAATAAAAAAAATACGACCTTTGGTTTGTCAGTGCCCCTTTAATAATTTCGATAGATATACCATTGTTCCTGAGCGCCTTATCCCCTGGCATTGTTTTTTTATTTTTACCACTATTATTATCTCATCCCTTGTTATATCATAAAACAAAGTTGTAGCCGGGCTTGTAAGGCCATTTACTGTTGGTTCTTCGAGAGTACCTGCCAATACACTGCCTAGTTTGCAAAAATAGTGATTATATTTACTTGCAAGGTCACATCGATTTTCACAGCCCAGTAGCCCCAAGTTTTGGTAAGATTGGACTTTGTACAGTTGGTATAATGATAAAATTTATAATGGACCCTACCTGTTTTGTATCATTTACACATTTTTGCTATCATACTACAATTAGTATTCTTTTTTTTCTGCTTTGTATGTGAGCGGTTGCCATATTTCGGTGTAATTTAAAGTGGTGTGGTCTGACTTGAAGTGAAACGGAGTATTGAAATATCAAACACCTTTCTCTGAAAAAATCTGGAGCTGCTTCTCTCCTAAGTGCTTTGCGAAAAAATAAACGCTCGAAATGTTTCTTTAAAAAAAAAGAAGATTGCGATTTGGCATTGGGCGTGACTCTTTTTAGGTCTAAAAATCACAACACAGACTGTTTTTAGAGGTCCGGCCTCGTCATTCATGAAGTTTCCCTTTCATAGGTTGTAGCGATTGGCCCTCCTCTGTAATTTTTTGTTGTTTTTTTTTTGTTTTGGAAAAGTAGATGATTCAAATTTTTTGAAGTGTTGTTAGCAAGTTTATTTTTTTAGGTTTGAGCATTACCGATTGAACACAGTATAGTATATGTTTGTGAACAAGCTGTACGCTGCGAAAACTTGTTCTTGTCGCCAAGAAAAGCTGGTTGCTTTCTTCGTTTTCCTTGGACGAAACTCGAAAGTTGTCGCTCTACTAATAAAATACTAGATGTGACAACATACAAAAAACAAATTTGGCGTAGCGACATCTACTTTAGATGAACTTGGGTCTTCTACTAATTAGTGGCATGTCTTCTTTCTTCAGAAACAGTCAAGAGAAACAAAAAAAAAATCACATCATCTCCACGTGGTGAATGATGTTGATTGGGGTGAAGCTCTGGTGGTGCTGATGATATACTGATTTTATTGTTCATAGGTAGTGCTGATGGTGCTGATTTTTTTTTTATTGATCATAGGTAGTGCTGAGTTCCGGGTTGCGTTTCGACTTCATTATTATTGCTTTATGGTCGGTGAAATGCAGAGCCAGTGGTTCTTCTAGCGGATCAGCTTGGATCTGCTAGAAGCCGTGGGAACGCATCTCCACCGCTTAAGTCAACGGTCCACGTCAGAAAGAGAACTACCACATCTCAGAGCCCCCTACCCGTCCCGCACTCGTGGCCGAGTGGTTAAGGCGATGGACTAGAAATCCATTGGGGTCTCCCCACACAGGTTCGAATCCTGTCGACTGCGCAAACATTTGTTTCTTTTTTTAAGAAGACAGATGGGATGGCAATCGATGTGAGCACGGACGCCGGACGGATGGACAAGGCTAGACCCTAAGGAGCTTCGCCCCTAAAAAGAAGTTTTGTCTGACTTGTGTTTTTCGATGTATATAACAGGTCTAAAGGACAATTGCGATATTGGTACGGCGGAGGGTTTATTGTAGGCTATCTGCCTTGAAACACGATTACGTCGGAACGACGACCCAAGCAAGCAGATTTGCATGTTTTCGGGCTTGGAGGCTTTGGTGAAGTGTTCATTTTCATAACTGAGTATGCACAGTAATGTGACATAATCAAATTTCACCTAAGCTCGCAAAAAAAAAAAATTACTAAGTTCGTCTTTATATTCCAAATTCTTCCTTGCATGCTCTAGTGGACGAGAAGGGAACAAACAAGACAATATTTCATTTTTCATAAATGCGATGCAGTTTTTATTTCGCATGGAAGATGTCGATGGTCATATGTACAGAAAGCGTGAACAACTCCAACAAATTGTCACAACAGATCTTGTACTTCGTTTCTTTCTGGTTTTGATGGCAGGACACGCGTTCTCGTGTTGTGACTAGAAGGAACACGATTTCATACGACGGATGGGTATTTTGGTACTCGTGACAGTGGAATGATGAAATTCGGTTTCTTATTTACAATTCTATATACAATGAAGAGTTGCTTTTCAAATGCCATTATATGTACAATGATACAGTGTTCATTGCGACGGCTAAATGCGGTCGTAATAAATTTTCAAAGGGCCCACGGAATGATGTTTGTTCATAAATAAACGTGGTACGAATCTGGACACTGGTCATGCCCGAAAAAAAAGCTACTTCCCAGAGAGCCTTAATGTTTGACGCAAAAATGGAATGACACACCTATATACATAATCTCAAAACTCCTGAAAGGGGTGGTAACAAGAGCCAATGGCTCAGTGTTTTCGTAAGCTGTGATACCGGGACTGAGGCCTGCACAGCATTGTGATACTGACAACCGACACAACTAGCAAAACGACATTGCAGACGGCCATGGCTACCACGATGTAAATTGCTGTCTGCTTCGCTGCCATAGGACGCTCCGGTGAAGTTAACATCTGGGACAGTTTCGACGAGCCCAACTGTTCTCGTTCGATTACAAAAGACTTAGATGAAGTGATGGCCATGGCCCGCCCGGAGATGGCTGGCTGGTAGATGGCCAAGGAGATGAACTTGGACTCGACCAGTGGTACGATCTCTTGCCAAAAGGAAGTGGCTCGATCCAGCTTGGACCGCCTGGCAACGGAACGTTCTGTGGTGAAGTACATCACGTGCTGGCTTTCTTGGTTGTACTCGGGCCAGTTGAGGTCATCGACCAGGCTTGGATTGCTGGAAGAAGAAATAAATAAGTTAGCGATGTCAGCTAAGTCGTTCTACAAGGTTTAAGTGGTATATCAGTAAAAGACCACGCGGATAAAACGACGCAAAGATGCTTACCTTTTGAGAGCAAAGCTTCCAAGGGAGAGGGACATCCTTTTGCTGAGGAGCGCCTCCTGTTTGGTAATGTCACGCTGCTTGAGGACAAGACCCATGGAGAAGAGGACGTCGTCACCGTGCGCAGCACCTAGAAAGTCCGGTTGTGCCGAGAAAGATGGCCGGTGGGCAAACTGGTAGAGGTAGACCGACCCTCTTTTGCGCTGGGACAGGAGCCTGGCCATCTGTTCCGTTTGGGATGCGATGTACATGTCACCGCAGAAGTGGACGTACTGTGAGCGCAGGCCTTCCTTGGCGTGCTGGTACCGGTACTCGTGGAGGACGAGCTTGGCGAGGGCTTCGTGCTCGTTCTTGGTGAAGTCGTGCACATGGTAGCGAACCATCTCGTCGAGATCTTCGATTGTCAGCTGATCCTTGACAAGGCGGTTGTAGAAGTTGGACTGGAGGTGCTGCAGCGTGAGCAAGCACAACGACCCTTCGTGTTGGTTTGTACCGATGATGACGTCAACCGCTTGGTGGCGGCCCTTCTTGACAGCTGCCATGGGTTCTTCGACAATCAGCTCGCCATCGAAAATGGGTCGGAAGGACAACCCGGTGCGGAGCGAGTTGTTGAGCAGTTCTGCAGCAGGGACGCCTTGAAGACAGGTGACCATGTCGGCCACAGAGTCTCTATGGCAACCGACGGCGTGAGCGAGTTTGCTGGTGACGTTCAGGGGTGCAGAGTCGAAGACATAGTCACCGACAGCAATACCGCTCTGCAAGACGACCTTCTCGAAAAGCCTTTCTTTGATGGGACTTGCCAGGTGGATGCTGGCGCTCATAGAACCCGTGAAGCGGCCCATGAGTGTCACCTTGCCGGGGTTTCCGCCGAAGTGCGCGACATTCCTCTTTACCCACTTGAGAGCCATGCGCTGATCCAAGAGCCCAACGTTGCCAGGAGCATCGGCGGTGAGCGCGCTGAGGAAACCGAATGCCGACACACGGTAGTTGACCGTCACCACGATGACCTTCCCCTGCAGGGCCAGGTAGCTGCCGTCAAAGTGACGAGCCATGGCGTAATCGAAGCCTTCTCCGGGCAGCCAAACAATCACCGGCAGTCGATCGGTGGCCTTCACCTCGGGAACGTAAACATTGAGCATGAGGCAGTCCTCGCTCATCTCCTCCGAGTCTGTGTCCAGGATTTCGCTAATGACCTCCTTCATGTGCGGTGGCTGGTAGCAGGACGGTCCGTGCCGGCTCGAGTCCAGGCGTCTGCTGGCGGCATCTTCTCCGAGGGCAAAGGGTGGGGCGAACCGCAGCTGGCCGATGGGGGACTGCGCGTACGGCACGCCCAGGAACTGCCGAACGTAACCCAGGTTGGAGATCTTGGTGCGGACGCCGTTGAGAAGTCCGGAGGACGTCTGCACGGACTGGTCACTGGCCGTCGCGACGACGGAAGAGGCACCCAGGAGGGCAAGCACGAGGGCAAGTCGCATGCTGGCTTTTCTCTCTGGCAGAGGAGCCAAGAAAGCTAAGAGATATTCTGGTCGAGTCGGCGAACGCCGCTGCCTTATAAAGCCGGTTGTGGGGGAGGGGGCGCCAGGGAGGGTATCTAGGGGAGGGACCGGCTTTTGAATACGATACGCTGTTATCGCGGGGGGGGGGGGGGGGGATGGGGGGAGGTCGGTCGGTGACAATACGTAGCGTATGAAGTGCTACGTGCCGCCCTGACGTCAGGTCGCGGTGGCAGCGCCCTGTCGTTTTTTCTTTTTTTTTTTCCAAGTGCGCTTAGTGGTTTTGCGCATGAGTAATCACAGTGTTTTTCCTTTTCGGTGGAACATCATCTAAGAGGCTGTGAAAAATATTTCCACTTCATCTGCTCGATCAGTGCACATTTACACTTCCTGTGCAGTTTTGTTTCCTTGGGGGGAGGGGGGGGGGGAGGGGGGAGGGGGGGGTTGATGCGGAATTTAGTTCTCTATGCATTATAATACTTTGAATAGCTTATGCATAGTTCTGTGTCTCTACAAAGTGTGCAATTTGTCTTCGAATTACTTTCACTGATAGTTGCCCTGTTAGTGAGTTTGAAAAAGCCTTTGATCAAGGCACATGAAATGATATATGACATTAAAATGATCTATGGGTCTAATGCTCTATGACACCGAGATACACTCCGACTTTAATATTTTTTTTGGTTTGTGCGTCTTTTAGTTCTGCCTTTAAGGGTGCGCGAAGTAGTGAAAACTTTTAACATGACTCAACATTTTACTAGTTCGGCATTGCTGCAAGTTCAGTGGTTTCAAATTTGTCGATAGATGGCGTTAAAGCTTGAGGAGTGGTGGCTCGCGCACTGTAGACCTTTTCATGGTCAAAATTGGTTTTAATTTTAACATATGCTCCAGTTATTTGCCTTTAGATACAGTTGTTAAGAGGTTCAGTATGAGAGGTATCTTTATCTATGTCATAAAAGGTGGCCGAATGTTACTCGTGCATGTTTTGTCGTAATCGCGATGTTTTTTTTTTGTTTTTTTCCCCCATTATCAACACACGTAATTTCCTGGCTGAAAGAAAACGCGCCTAACTTTTAAACACGCAGGCGGTGAACTTTGCAGTCTCGTGCACGTTTATGGCTTACCGGTAGCTGTTTTTTTTTTTTTTTGTATAGACCAGTCTCTCGTTCGTTTTTACTTTTCAGCTACATTAGAGTAATGCCACAGCCCCACACTGTTACATTACGTGAGTTTCAGAAGTACTGTGCAGTTTCGAATAGTCTTCCAAGCATGTCTTCCGGTCGAGTCGCCGATGGTTCTGCGTTGTCGATTGAGTTGGACACTATAGAAATATATATCTGTAACTATACTAAACCACAGCGTCGTGTAATCAAAATTCAGCAATCCTGACAGCTTGAAAAAACTCCTAAAAATGCACATTGGTCCTGTGAAGCTTGTCGTTTCTTCGAATTTTGGTGTTTAAAGAGCACTCGGCGTTATCAAGGTGGCTGCCCCAACTTCTCGTGAAGCGAACCTGGAGACAAAAACCCAGCGTACCGAGAAATCCGTCGGCCGGTGTCCAAATACATTCACGCACTCGGACATGTGCGAGAGAAACAAGGCAGACTTCGTGGAACTTGGGCTCACAGCATGCCATCTTTGTCTTACACAAGGTATTAACCCGTGCAACGCAATATCTTCGGTTGTTTGCCGAGACTTATCTATATGTCTTTTACGTTAGCTCATTGTAAGCGTCAAATTAGGAACTTTTAGCAAACAGTTACCGTGTTTCGCGCGCGCCAGGGTGATACCGTGACCGCGGGGGCGCGCGCTTGAAAGCATGCTTCAAGGGCTCTGGTAGTGCAGTACGCGGAACACGGTAACGGTTTGCTAAAACGTTCCTGTTGTCAAAGGACGTTAAAGACACTGTTTTACGCGAGGAACCACGTGTCTGATACGACACAGATATTTTAGCTACTAAATGTAAGGTTGACGTGGGTGTTGATATTATTAAAGACTGAACTCAGGCTCTCCAGTGATCCAGCCCCATGATGCATTGTTATAGACAAGCCCCTTAAAGGCACTGTCTCTTGCAAAGAACCAGGCGTTCCTGGCCGCGCCAGGTAAGGTTCTGTGGTATATTTGACACAAAATATAAGGTTGATGTGGACGTTGATATTGTTAAACGATCGGAACTAAGATCATCCGGTGACTCAGATCCACGATGCATTGCTTTTGCTAACCCATTAAAGACACTGTCTCACGCGAGGGACGACGCACATCAGGCCGGGCCAGATAAAGTTCTTTGTTATATCTGACACAAAATATAAGGTTGATGTGGACGGTGATATTGCCAAACGGTTGAGCTCAGACTTTCTAGTGACGCAGACCCATGATGCATCGCTGATTGCTCGAGTGCCTTGTTTTGATTGTTCCTGGGCTACACAAGGCCGTGTGATTGCCCACTGCAATCGGTAGGCAAGACGTGCATGCGGTGGTCACGCTAGATGTCACCAGCAGCTCTACGCGTTGTTGGGCGTAAACATCGTGTCAAACTCGCCCTGTCTCTCCCCCTCCCCCCCCCCCTCCCCCAAAGTCTTTTGCAGATCGTTCATGGAGGCCCGAGTGGATCTAAGCGTCCTCAGCTTCGTAGCACAGAGGATGAGCGTACACTGATAGGTATCAAGGTCCCCAATGACCGTTCCCGAGAAAGCTCTATGACCGATAAGACGCGCTCCTACGAGGCGCCGTCAAGATCAACAACGCTAAGGCCATGGGAACGGCGCCAGGAGGCTTCTTCTGCAACCGGCGGCGTACGGTTCGATAACAGAGGCGAGGACACGGGACAGCGTGGAGGTTCATCCACAGGATCGTGGCTCCATCGGGCCAGTGGGCTTCTGGGGTATCGCGATATACTTCTTTTTCTTCGGGACCGCTGTGCAGGAGTGCGCTGGCAAGGTAGATGGCTTGTTTTCCAGTGGGGACCGCCAAGTCCTTCAGATGGCGTACATGGAGGTTTCTGTGGGAAGCTCTAAATAATGATGATGGCGTACATAAATAATAATAAATAATAAAGATGGCGTACATGGAGGTTTTTGTGGGAAGCTCTAAATGAGCTACGCTTATTTAGTGGCAGCTCATTTAGTGGCTCTAGATCTAAATAATGTGCCCTAGTGACACGTAGAAAAAAGAAGACTTCTTCCTCGATATAAAGCGGCAGCGCGAAAGGACGAGGACACAACTGGGAGAGAAATACATAAAAGAGAAACACCAGGAATTGGGGTGTGTGCATGTTTATGCAGCCTAGAACCTCAACGGGCGACTTGTCTCCCAGCTGTAGATGAGCAATTTAGCCAGTGCAGTACAACCGCTAGCCTGAGGCCTTTATCGTGCACCACGTAGTAGTGATACACGACCGCACGCCGGTACGATGCTCATCCAGATTGAAACGGGCAGGGGGGCGGGGGAATTGAACCCAGGGTCTCTGGATTCTGCAGCGCGAGCTTTCGCTCCACGTGCTCCGAGCTGGTGTGCGCTAGCCCACTTGGTCACCGATCCCCCAGAGAAACAGCAGGGCCCGTTTTCTCGAAGCTGGTTTTTATACCCCTGTTACACGGGCACACTTAACTGCGGTTACGCTAAGCCACAGTTAGTGCACAATACTTGCGGAGGACATTCTGCGGCTATGCAGTCAAAGCTATGGGCGAACGTGCGCTTGAGCACCTTGAGCACTCATCAAAGCAGTGCACGCGCGCTCTTCACTTCTTCTAAAATAGCTCTCCGAGAGTATTAGCGGCGAGATGTTTTGGTGGCGCCCTCCTGTGGTTCCCCCTTGTGACGTCATTACCTTGCAAACCACAAGTTCGATGGTGTTTGTTATTAGCATGGTGGAAGCTTGAAATCATTGCGCTCTCAAAGGAACACTGCCAACACCGTCAAAATTAAAGTTCTTTCATTCCTCTTATTTCCGTCGATGATAAATCCCCTTTCAGACGTCATAGTCAGCGTTCGGCCAATCGTGGAAGGCCGACCACAGCGACGCTTTCGGTCGCGCACGGGGCTAATAGTGCGGTATCAGTGGTGCCGCGTAACAGCAGTTAAGCTGAGTTAACCGCGGTTAAGTGTGCCCGTGTAACAGGGGTATAATACCCCTGTTACACGGGCACACTTAACCGCGGTTAACTCAGCTTAACTGCTGTTACGCGGCACCACTGATACCCCTGTTACACGGGCACACTTAACCGCGGTTAACTCAGCTTAACTGCTGTTACGCGGCACCACTGATACCGCACTATACTCTCGGAGAGCTATTCCATAACACGTGAAGAGCGCGCGTGCACTGCTTCGATAGATGCTCAAGCGCACGTTCGCCCATAGCTTTGACTGCATAGCCGCAGAATGTTGTCGGTAAGTATTGTGCGCTGACTGTGGCTTAGCGTAACTGCAGCTAAGTGTGCCCGTGTAACAGGGGTATAATCAATACCACCTAGAATACAAGGCCTGCGCATGACGTTTCGTTAGTAGATCCCCGACCCGCCCCAAGCGGCAAACAGGCTGAAGCTTGACGAGAGTATGGGCCGCGTCGCAACTACGTCGCATTCACCTGCGGCCACAGCTGTGTGCGTGACTGCTGAGCGCGAGCTGATTGCGAGCTTCCAGTTCATTTGCAACGCGCACGCGAACACTCCCTCGGCCACAAGCGCGAGCTAGCACGCGCTCCTTGCTTTGAGACGAGCATTTCTAGCGCGCGCGCTCGTTCTGCGGAAGAACGCTTCAAAGCAGCGACCCGGAGTATAAACAGCGCCCTCGAAAATGGCGTCCAGTGCCAGCGTCCAGCGTCCAGCGAAGGGCTTTGCAGCCCTTCGCACAGCAGTAAGGCATTTTCACTCATGCATTTGACGCTCCGCGTGAACGTCTAACTTCATCGTATGCTATAGCAACAGACACTCGGCGTGAGCATCTGTTTCATTATCTGCTACACAAACCACTGAAGCCGGCGATGGAGCAGACGATGTCGCAGATGATGTAGCAGACGACGGTGCTCATCCGGGCTACCTAGGGGGCGCTGAGGGGATCTACTAGTGATGACGTTTAGAGGAGGAAACGCGCAGGCCTTGTGTTCTAGGTGGTATTGGTATAATACCCCTGTTACACGGGCACACTTAACCGCGGTTAACTCAGCTTAACTGCTGTTACGCGGCACCACTGATACCGCACTATACTCTCGGACAGCTATTCCATAACAGGGGTATAACTCTAACCGCGGTTAGAAGTTAAAGGGGTCATGAAACGATTTTCCTACTTCTTCCTCCTTAGCTTTAATCCTCAACTCAAATGCGAATTGTGAAATCACGTGGTCGTGACATTCCTTCGGCACCGGTGCGATGACTCCTAGCTTCTACCGTGCTTTTTATGCACACCATAGAACTTGTCATTCCCCAGTGACAATAAGTTCCGTCAGGGCACTCATTGGTCACGAATGCGAATTCAAATATTCGTCGACGGATTGATTGTTGACGAGCGCATACGTCCGAGTGACGCAGTTCTCGTGTAAAATGCGTGAGCTGGGCTCTTCTGACGTCAGTTGGCGCCGGTGACGCGCTTTTGGAACCGCGGATGTATCATAGTGAAAAGGCGGAGAGCTTTCGAAGGCAAGAAGGTACAAAATAGTCCGCTATATTTTGAAATGTTCGCACCGAAAAGCTGGCTTTTGATTTTCTAGCCTCTTTCTTTTGGCCAACTAAACGATATGCGATTAGTAAAGTCCCAATTTAAAATCATTCATCCCAACCGAAAATTCGTTTCATGGCCCCTTTAACCGCATTTCCCTACGATTGGGAATTTTAGGTCACGTGACCGGCAGAGTAAGGACGGCAGGGAAACATGGCGGTGCCCCGGTGAGTGAGCGCCGCTCGCTTTGGAACTAACATGTCATTGTAGCTGCAATGTCGGGCGCGTTAGTCGGCAACGAATGGTGCAGCAGGCTTTCGCTTTGCCTTACCTCACTTAAATCGCAAAGCATGAGCAATGACCTCGCCGCATTTTTCAGATAGTATTTCAATTCTGGCCATACCTAAGCCTAAATGAACGCGATAATTGTCGGCATGGCAACGTCTTCGGAAAGTGGATTGCTTTGACTCAATCGTGACCCAGACAGCGTCTCAGTCACGTCTCAATTACAGTGTTCTAGAGAGTTGTAGTGGCAAGAGCGGCGCGGCCACCGCGTGAAGATTTCGCGCGTAGACGACACCGTAGCGCTGCTGTTCTGAGCCCTAGGAACTGTGGCAAGAGGCATGGAATAAAGAAGAACGAAGCGCCGGCGACATACGCGCTTCATGTCTACTTCGTTTCAGCTTCGGTCCAGACGCAGCCGATGCTACAAGCGCGAGCATGTGGTCCAGAACAGTGCTTGCACTGCACGAGCGTGCGTGCTTGGCAGAGATGCTGAAAGCCCGGAGCTCGCGCTTGTAGCTTTGGCTGCATCTGGACCGAAGCTGAAACGAAGTATAGAGCCCAGCGGACATGGTCCGTCTCGTCCTTCCTATACTCCATTTCACCTTATGTTGAACCGCAGCGAAGGCTATAAGCGCGAGCTCGTAGCGTTGGCAGCTGCCCTTGGTGCACGAGATCCTTGTGCCGCCAAGATGTGCACTAGAGCAAGGAGCTCGCGCTTGTAGCCTTTCCTGCGGTACGACACAAGGCGAAGCAGAGTATAGATATTGCTACAGGAACGTGCCCCCGTCAGCCTCGTCGTCTTCTTCGCTCATCGCACATCTGCCATCTGCCAGAAATTCTCCTAGGGCACAGACCTCCAGCGCCACTCGTGGCATCTACGTTGACCGTCTTCACGCGGCCCATCTTAAGCGGGCGCCGCTCGTGCCACTACACCCTCTAGAACACTGTAGTCTCAATAGTCGTTTTGCTAAATTTCCCAAGCACCAAGGTGCATGCTACAAGTGTAGTTACACGCGCTGCACGTGCTGGCGTTTGCAGTAGTAACTGTTCTAAAGCAAAAAGCCCAAAACAAATTTCGCCTTCCACGCGCGTTCGTCAAAGCCTTATTATGATTATTTACTTCGAATCAATAGACCCATTCCTAAATTCAGTGCCATCTCGTGGTTGGTATAGCAGTTTAGGTTTTGCCATATCAATGGTGGAAATGAACTTGTATCGGCACCGTCACTTTCGCAAGTCAACGGCACGCTAGAAATTGTTCAATGTGAGTTCTTTCTCGATCACTTTCAGTTCGATGCTGACCAAGAACCTGCAGTCAGAACAAAACTCCAACCCACACAGATGCCTCGAGAACATTCTATACATCAAAGAGCTTTAAAGACGATTGTATGCCGCCCACAGATTGATTGAATCTGAGTTAGAAATGAACGCTTACGTAGCTCTTGTGTTCCATTACAACGTCGCGTCGTACAAACCCTCAGAATCTACAGGCCTCACATCATTCGCTTAGGAGCATCTTCAACGTTTTCCTTTATCAGCCGCTAGAAGGCCGCCGTTGGTATGGCACAAATGCCGTTCCACAGATGATGATAGTGATCAAAGTGGCCAGACTGAATTTCGGAAAGGGTCTATTATAAAGGAAAGGCCAGCGCCCTGATCGTAGAATTATACTTCCAGCGTTCTCCCCGATGCTTGGGTAATTTACCAATAGGTATATTTTCACTGGAGCCGAATAAACAGGTTTTTCAATTTATGATGGTGTTATATACAGTTCTTACATGCTGGCCAACCATGCTGCCGGTGTACCGCCCGCCTTTCACTGCTCACTTCTTCCTTGTCGGGACTGAACTTCGTCGTCCTCTTTCAAACTTGAAAGGAAATTTCAAAGAGTCTTGTCTTCAATTCAGACAGCCAAGTATTTAGAATTTTCCAACAAGGGTTAATTTAGTTTTACCTTACCCAGTATCTGTACCACAAGCAACGAAAAATGTTTCTTAAGCTCAAATGTATGCCGCGCTGCGTCGCGAAAAACCGGTAGCGTGTGTTTTTGGGTCCCCCCTTTTTGAGAACTTTTTTCCACGGAAGCCACTTATATTCGCTACAACCACTTGGTGACAC
>JABSTQ010002810.1:0-23282 GCA_013358835.2 Ixodes persulcatus
GGGGGGGGGGGCGCCCATGACAAAATTCTGTATGAGGGGGAGGGGGGAGAGGAGGTCCTAGCAAAATTGAAGATTTAGGGGTGGGGGGCGGGCCCCATGGGCCACCCCCCCCCCCCCCCCCCTACTGGCTACGTGCCTGCAAGGCAGACTTTGCCTATTAAAATTATTATCAATTTTGAAGGCTGCGGTCAATAAATTGCACGGGACAAAGAACATTGAACTTTAAATCTGTTCTCTCAATCGGTTTGGAGCCATATCGGCAACTAAAAAAACAGTCGACAAAAGCTGCCATTGGTATCATTATTGGGTGACAGCGTTTGTGATTATTGTTATCACGTTGAAGAATCTACATTAGACGAATGCGAACGTATAGCGCACGCTATAAATGAGAGGCTAGAGCCCTCTACAATTATTTTTTTTTGTAAAAAAGATGAATGAGCTTTATATCTATATCTATATTTTTTTTCGTTTAAGCGGGATAAAAATACGACTTACCGTTTTCTCAGGAGCCTTATAGTTTGCTCTCGTGTTTTCTTTCCTCTCGCCATTATATTTTTTATTTACTTCAGTTCGCCATTCCGGCCTTTTTAACCTGTATCATGTTGTATATAGTGGGATTCCTTATGGGGGCGAGGGGGGCTGGTTGAGAGGGACTATTAGATGTTTCAAAATGTCCGTTTTTTCTTTTTTTTTTCGGTGTGTGTGTGTGTGTGTGGGGGGGGGGGGGGGGCGAGTAGCTCTTGTCTTCGTGCCGGTTTGCGAACAGCCTCCCTACTCGTTTTCTTCCTCAAGTTTAATTATCCTTACCAACCCGCTCGTTCTGTCCCTACAGCCTTCCCGCGTAGGCGGATTCGGCACTGGGTAGGCCTGTCGACTCGGAGGCAAATAATAAACACTCAAAACGAATAGCAATAAATTGCCCCTATTCCCAGGCACAAGACGTCGAGATGACGCCGAAATGAGGTTCTAGACGTTGGGCGACGTCGAAGTCCTTAACAAACTTTTTATCGACGGCATTGGTACGTTCACATGAGAGGTTCCGACAACGTCAAACACGCGACGTAGTGACAACGTCATAAGCTTCACCTCGACGTCTTCAACGGTAATCGACGTCTGTTCGACGTCTTGTATCAGAAGTTCTTTGAACGTCGAGCAGGAGACTTTACAAGAATGTCCTAGCAACACGTTAACGTCTTCGAAATTAGTCGACGTCAGTTCTACGTTTTCTCTGGGAAGTTATTTGAACGTAGAGCTCGAGACGTCCCAACAATGTCGTGAGAAACACCTTGACGTCATCTACATTATTCGACTTCAGTTCTACGTTTTTTTTCGGGAGGTTCTTCGAACGTTGAGCACGAGACGTCCCAACAATGTCTGAGCAGCACCTTGACGTGATTGGCAATAATAGACGTCAGTTCTACGTTTTCTCCGGGAAGTTCTTTGAACGTGGAGCACGAGACGTCCCAAGAATGTCCTGAGCAACACCTTGACGTCATCGACATTATTCGACGTTATTTCTACGTTTTCTCCGGGAAGTTTTTCGAACGTCGAGCGCGAGACGTCCCAACAATGTCTGAGCAACACCTTGACGTCATTGGCAATAATAGACGTCAGTTCTACGTTTTCTCCGGGAAGTTCTTCGAACGTGGAGCACGAGACGTCCCAACAATGTCCTGAGCAACACCTTGACATCATCGACATTATTCGACGTCATTTCTGCGCTTGTTTTGGGAGGTTCTTTGAACGTTGAGCGCGAGACGTCCCAACAATATCTGAGCAACACCTTGACGTCATTGGCCTTAATAGACGTCAGTTCTACGTTTTCTCATGGAAGTTCTTTGAATGTTGAGTGCGAGACGTCCCAACAATGTCTGAGCGAACATCTTGATCACCCCGAACAAGCGCCTTAGGTGCTGTCATATCACTTTTAAAATTTCTCATCAATGTCAGCATTTTTGATTATGTGCATGCAATCCACCTTTCAACCTGGCTGAGCTGCAGAAATCTCTTAGAATAATATCATTCTCGTTATTGTTGTTTTAGCAGGAATGACTTAAAAAGCCGAGAATTTATAACACCCAAAACCAGGATTTAGCTCAAAGTCCGCGGGGCTGTTTATAGCATTTTTAGCGTTTCGAACTTAATATCAGCGTCTTTGAAGCTGTACGAGAATGATAATAATGTAAGAGATTTCTGCAGCTGAGCCAGGTTGAAGGGTGGGCAGCATGCACAGTATCGAAAACGCTGTCATTGACGAGAAATCTTAAAAGCGATATGGCAGGTCCTTGGGCACTACAGGACGCTTGTTCAGGGTGACTCCGAATTACACCCAAGACTGTGTATCCATGGAGTCGGTCGAAAATTAGAGATCACTAGGGACTGAAACATCTCGTCGCTGTTCCTGAGTTCCCGGTTTCCTGGTTTCATCTCGTCCGGGGCTTGCGTTCTGCGGTCCCTGGCTACGTGTCGTCGAGCTCCCCGGCGAGGGTGCCGACCGTCATGGCGGCCGCATCGACGCAATCTTCTCCCCCGCCGAAAGCGCACGCTTTCGACGTTGTCGTGCAGGTAGGCACATCGGCGGACGACCTCATTGATGGGGTATCCGCCATTGTGGGGTTGCCCGAAATCTTCTCGGCGCAGCACCTAGGAGGTACAAACTTCCAAGTCGTCGCCAACACCCGTGCCGCCGCCCTCAAGCTTCGTGAGGCCGGCAGCGTCTCCATCGCCAACCAGTCAGTCCCCATCGTGCCGACGGGTCCGCAGGTGACGAATGTGACTTGCCTCTTCCTGCCGACGTTTGTGCGCAACGACCAGCTCGTCCAAGCCCTGGCCCCGTACGGCAAAGTCATCGGCGTCTCCTACGCGACACGTTTCAGGTATCCAAGTGTGCGTGATGCCTCAGCTATAATATTATCAACATGTAGTACCGAAGAAAGCGATGAGGTTAAATTTACTCCTAAGTACTTATAAAAATATGATGTATTAATTGGGGTGCCGCCGAGTGAGTATAAATACGTATCTGTAAATTTTCTCCGGGTAAACGAAACTACTTTACACTTGTCCAGGTTGAGAGGTATAAGCCATTGTTCACACCAGGTATTAATTTTTGTTAGGTCGTCCTGCAATATGAGATGATCTGAATCATTTGTGAGTGGGCGATATATCACGCAATCATCGGCGAATAGCCTAATTTTCGAAAGGATGTCATGAGGAAGGTCGTTTATGTATAAAGAATATTAGTGCAGAGTCCTGCACCCTGGGGAACTCCTGATGCCACTTTACCAAGGGGTGATTTGTGATTATTAGCCAATGTGAACTGAACTCTTGAGGTGATAAAATCCTGAATCCATGCGATGATAGTCGAATCAATACCAAGAACTGAAAGCGTGGTGAGTAGATGACGATGCGGAGCATGGTCGAAGGCCTTCGCGAAGTCTAGAAATACTACATCTGTTTGGTAATTATTATCCATGTCAACAAGTAGGTCATGAGGAAACTCTGCAAGTTGGGTTTCGCACGAGAGACCTTTACGGAAACCATGCTGGTGTGGGTAAAAAAAATTAATTGAATTAAGGTGACTTATTATGTTCGAACTGAATATATGCTCTAATAGTTTCGAAGGAACGCTTGTTAAAGAAATGGAGCGATAATTAGATACAAGTGATCGATCACCACTTTTCTGGACGGGGATGATTTTCCCAATTTTCCAGTCTTTTGGACTTTGGCGATCTGAGAGTGATTGGGAGAAAATTAGTGATAGATACTCACTTGCAACGATATTGGTGCTTTCAAGGATTTTGGTGCTGATGTTATCCATGCCAGCAGATGATTGAAAGTTTTAGTTTGTCAATTAAGGCACTTATTCCAGCAGATGATATATGATGATTGGTGGCATGATGGCGCTAGACAATGAGCAGGGAGATGCTACTTCGCCAAGGTCTCCGTCCGTAAAGACAGAAATGAAAAAGTCGTTTAAGGCTGTCGCGCATTCGCTCTCAACGATGGGATTTTTATTGCTGTCTGTCAGCGACAGAGATTGGGAGTGATATTTGGGTGACAGGAGCTGCAGAATCGGGTTGGGTTAGAACGAAGAATGGAAGGCATGTCGGAAGATAAAAACTTTTCTTTAGCCCGTTTAATATTTTTTGCATATTCCTTTGAAAGTTGACTGTGTGTGTTCCGATCTTGGACGTGACCAGTGCGCTTGGCTTTACGATACATACGTTTCTTTTTGTTTCGTAGTGTTTTTAGTATCTTACCAAACCAGGGGTGGTTCCCGTCGGATTTAATAAGGACTGTTGGTATAAAAGTGTTGATGAAACTGTTTATTTTATTTCGAAAAAGGTTCCAGTTTTTTCATCAGATCTCGAATAGAAGTTCCTGCTGAAGTTTGTGTAAAAAGTTTGTAGTTCATTATTGATGGATTCAAAATCTCCTTTATTGTAATCTTTAATGAATTTTTGAGTTGGCATTTTCTGAATAATAGGTAATGACATAGTCATGCTTAAGAGTTGATGTTCGCTTAGTCCTGGTGAATGAATAATGTTTTGAATATACTCGGGGGTAGTGGAAAAGACGAGGTCAAGCGTATTTTCGAGTCTTGTTGGATGACTAACTACTTGAGCGAGGGTGAAGTCGAGCGTGAGATCAATAATTTTTTTTTTATTCATTTATGGCACTTTTGTTCGTCACCGTGAGTGAGGACCAGTTGATGCTTGGAAAGTTAAAATCTCCAAATTCGCAACTTTCAGCGATTGTGGTTCCGCGGTGTGAGAATCGTGCTCCCTAGCTCCTGGATGATAGGCTTCAGAATAAAGGTGCTTGCCTACACGTTTCTCGCGTGAAAAAATAAAGTAAGGCTCTAATACTGCTCGTATAGAGCAACACTAGAATTACTCACGCGTCGCGAACCCAGCCTCGTACTGCTGTTCTACGACGATCATCTAGATGACAGCCATTTTGATAGGCACCAGTGCGCCCCGTAGAGGTCGTGAAAGTTGCGAATAGAAAAAAGACTGCTCTGGGGTGACATGGTTCGAAGCTCGTGAAGAGCATCCCGCATCTTATCAACAAAAGTATTATCGCTATCGGGCGCCCTGTAACAGACTCTGATTATAATGTTTGAGTGAGGGGAGCTGACGCGAACCCAGATTAGCTCCAGATTGTTGTTCCGACTGATACAAAGCGATGAGATGTTGTTTTTTATGGCTATGAGAACGCCGCCTCCCCTTCTTGAGCAACGATCATGACGATATACATTATAGTTCATGTGAGGAGGGAAGATTTCAGTATCATGCACGTCATTCGTTAACCAAGTTTCTGTTAGAATGATAATGTCGGCTGTGCTATCATCAATAATACTATGCAGGTCATCTCGTTTGGACATGACACTGCGTATGTTAGTAAAGATTACAGAAAGTTCTAGAAACTTTTCAGGTCTATTTACAAAAACTATGGGGCTTGTGACAGTCGAGCAATGGCCTAGTTAGCTGCGAGTTTCAATGACATTTCCTGATTTAGCATCGTACACATAGCAGAGATTGCCTAAAAAAAGTTTATCGAGCCGTAGTTTAAACAAAACTTTCTGAGGTTTGATGAATTCGAGCAGTTTGTTGCGGACTAATCGCGTCGCTGGTGCGAAGTCTTCGCGGATTGCAAAGTCTGTTCCTTTCAGTTTTGGTCCGCATGCTAAGATGGATTCGTTGTCCTTGAATTGATTTAGTTTAATTATGATTGGGCGATTTTTATTTGCAGTGAACTTCCCTATGCGGTGTGCTCGTTCGATGTTGTTTGACTCAAGATTGAAATTTAAATATTGCGCACAAAAAGCAATAAGTTTTTCTTCCGATTGCTGCCAAGATTCAGAGTGCGAGTCAGCAATTCCCAGGAAAAGAAGATTATTCCTACGCAGTCTGTTGTTTAAGTCCCTGTTAGCCGTTTGGAGGACGGCAATATCCTCCAAGATTGCGTGAGCGTTAACTTGGTTCTGTGACCCCTGAATCTGCTGATGTGTTTTTCAGCACCGTAAGTCTTTGCTTATGTTCCTGCGTAGTTTTATCTGCAGAGTTGTTTTTCATCACCGCAACTCTTTGCTTAAGTTCCTGTACGGTTTTATCTGTAGTCTCTTGTCGCTCTTTCACTGTCTTAATTTCTACAAGCAGGGCTGATTGTCCCTGCTCGATTCGTCATGCAATGGCTAAAACAGTTTCATCTATCTCTGTAGGACCAGGGTTCGTTTCTATGTCACCGGACAGTAACAAGATCATGTGCGATAAAAGGACGTCGGCATAGGAATTAAGGTACAAACACAAAAAAACTACGCCGTCTCAAGTCGTAGGGGCACGACATCGCAAGTAGACAATAATCGCTACTACTATCTTTAGTGCAGTCGAGGTAACTAACCTGTAGTAGAAGTAGAGGTGAGTGCATTGCGTCGTTGGAGATGTCGTGCCCCGACGAGTGGGCGTGTACTGGTCGTTTATATTGCGCGCACAGTGCGTTCCCACCGAAGAGCGTCGACGATCCAGGTTGCCAACCGTGTTGGAAGGGTGGCTCCACTTCTGGCCAAATTTGTGACGGAGCAGGCGGCCGGGCTTGTTGGTTCCCGTGCAGATCTTGAGGTGTCCATCGCTGGCATGCGCAGTCGTAGTCAGTGGGGCTGCCGGCGAGCGACAGCACCTGTAGTAGATCTGTTTCCCCGACTGACTGGTTCGGACGTTGTTCGTGAGAAAGGTTGTACGCCAGCGAGATGGCCATGCTACCCGAGAGACAAGGCTGGGCGTCGACACCTAACAGAACGTAATCCTCCCTTTGAAACGGGAATTTCTAGCGCAAGCAGTCATTTCGCGAAAACACGTCTGAAGGAACACTGTATCTGAAGTCTGCACCTCCCTGCCTGTAGGCTTCGCTGTTGAAGGCAAGCCTTGTGCACGTGCAGCAGTCACGCGTTAATATATTTTGGTGTTGTATTGTAAAGTGCAGGAGAAAAGCTGGAAGCCACTTGCATCTATTTCACGAACAGAGTGCTCGCGAAAGTAGCAGAAGTGTCTTTTAGAAGCAAATTGTTTTTGTTTGAATAATCTTCTTTCTTTTTTCCCCAAAAATTGATTCGTGATTGAAGTGATCTCAGAGAATATGCATGCGTCACCGCCGATACCTGTATAGTGCCATATTGGCGTGATATTTGCGTTCTGTGTTCTTGATGCATTGTGTTTCTTTTTATTATTCCTGTATTTTTTTTTCTATTTGATATTTGAATTTTTATGTAGTCGGACGCTGTGTTTCTCTATCTGTGACAGTCTGATAGTTTTTGTACGAAATTAACACCTACAATAATACCATCTGTACGATTAGGCATTTTATAAATAAATACAACAAATAAATATCCGCGGGAAGGGTGCTCAAATAACTACCTGAGGAATTTTCGATTAGTCTTTCATAGGTTTGTACTGTACGACGGTTAATCATTCAGATATTAAGCAGATATTTGTTTTTGTAGAAGTTTTGGAGCTAACGCGTTACAGGCAAGGACGATGGTAACGCGTTACTTTTTTACTAACTTACTCGTTAGAATCCCAAATGATTAACGAGTAAAGTAATGTCGTTATTATTTTACAAAATCTCCTTTCAAATTACGTTGCCCGTTACTAGTTAGTTTTGATTAAAAATGGCCGCACGATCGTTTGAAAACAAAATAATTTTTATTCTGTACACTACGTAAAAGTGGCAAAGAAACCCCAACAAAGCTATGTATAAACGGCGTCATTTCAAATGGGAACCGGACCACTCGTCACGATCCCACTCGCCACCGGAAAACTCGTCACAGCAAAACTGGTCACACCGGCCCTCTCGTACGAAGTCCTTTCGTCACCGGAACACTGGTTGAAAAAATGACCCCATATCAGAGAGAATACGTTTGACCTTGTTTTACAAAAATGAACTAGGGTTCAATGTCAACCAGATAGCAAACGCTTGTTCTTTTTTTTTTTTCCCCTTTCCCGTGTTTTACACGAAGGGAAAGGGTCCGGTATCCGCGTGTAACAAGCGAAGCCCGACCTGCGCTTCTTCTGAACTGGGACAGCCATGCTTAGACTAATCATGCTTTGTCTTACAAAAAAAAACTTCGAACCCAGATTTTAACCAGTTCCGCCCAGAGAACTGGCCCGTGAACGCGGATTATAAAAGGCTGCACTCTGTACAAATTTCACATCTTTGCAAGGGGCACGAAAAAGTAACGAAAACTCGGCGTGTGCTTCCGTTGCTGCTCTTCGAGCGGTTTTCCTATACACTTAGCAGAAGATGCGCTGCTTGTATTTACTGGGTATGTCGGGATCGTACCATCTGCAAAGCAAAGATAACTAGTGACGAGTCAATTAGTGTTGTAGTGGCTGTATCTGGGACTCCCACTCATGCTGGGGATCCAAATAAGACAAACATACTGAAAGTCCATCAGAGCATAAAGAAAAAGGAGCCTGATATTTTGTCGTTTTGTAATTTGGGAAGTTGCAGTGTAGTTTCTAAACTGTTTTCTTCTGCGTTATTTTATTGCAGCGAATGGAATTGAGCCACCGCATCGGATCCTACTTGATGCCGCAACTACTGTGAGTGAGCATACGGCTTCCCAAATGCCTTCGACAAGCACGCTCAAACGTACCATTCGAAAGCAATGACAAGCACGCCAGGGTCCATACGTGCTCCCAAAACTGCGAGAAGACATAATTCTACCAGACGAGTACAAGGTAATTCAAGTCATTGTACCATAAATTCCTATTGAACTACCCAGTTTATCAATTTAGAGCAATACGTTTTACTTTTTTTTTTCAGGTGTCGGGGCTACCCGACGAGCCCTTTCTTGCTCATTACAGTGGTTCTGGAGACAAGGAACGTCTTCTGGGTTTCGGCGCACCGAAAATTTTGAGCGCCTTTTTACTACAAGGGCATGGTTCATGGACAATACTTTCAAGGTGACGCCGTCGCTATTCTATTAGGTGTACAAGGTGCATGGGTGTACCATGGTGCTGTGATCCCGCTTCTGTACGTTTTGTTTCCGAACAAGGAGGAGGAAACATACCGGTGGTAAGCTTCATTGTGTATATTGCATGGTACCAGTTTTCGTATGTCGCAAACTATGCATCACTTCCATTTCGTTTTCAGACTTCTTGCGGTGTTCTCCGGCTTCATTTCAAGTGTGGAAGTCAATGTAATTGACTGTGACTACGAGGAGGCCGTGATCGCAGAGTGTCGCAGGCATTTCTCTCAAGCGAGGGTTCAAAGACATTTCTCTACATCTCTGCCAATCGGTGTACCGGAAGCTGTGCAAGTTGGGCATGCAAGCGCGCTACTGCCAAGACGAAGATTTTGCTGTTCAGATAATTACGTCCTAGTCTTTAAGCTTGAAAGTAAGCCATAATCATACCGATATTCCAATACTTTATTCGGCTTACCATGTCATAAAGCCTCCCAGAAATACGAGTTCCTCTTTTGGAACGTCATATGCTGCAGCATATTTTCACAAATTCAGAGTAAAACCAAGCTCGATCACGAGACCAAACTTTAAACGCCGAATGTTTCATTCGTTTATTAGCTCTTCTACGCGTTCTCATTACTTATTTCATTTAATCAGTGCGGTTCGTTCATCTACATATTTGGATTATTATCAAATAGCATACATATGGTGCATAAGAACCAGTTGTGTCGCTGCCCCTTTTCTTCGCGTGTCCAAAAAAGAAGGTTTAAAAATACATATAATCATAGAATAACAAAGGTGCATCTCAAGCCAATACAATATTGCATCGACGTATGTGCCAATAAGTATTGTCTTTTCTAGAAGCGAATGTTACCAGCGTTAGCGTTCCTGCCACCTGCCGAGGTTTCAGATGCCTTTGACGAGCTTCTCGAGGTCCTTCCAAGAGGGGCCACCGATCTGGCAATGTAATTGGAGGACACCTGCGTTGGTCGCCAAAGGCGCAATCATAGTCCGTGCATGATGCCGTGCAGCAAGATATGCCATGCACGAACAACGCTGTCGAAGCCTGGCATCGAGGCTTCCAGGTGCGTTACTGTCGCTTTGGTCCTCACTGTTTTAGTATGCTACAGTCAATATTTTCCATCATATATTATGTTAATGTAAATTTCTTTTGTTTCTTGCTGCAGTCCAACGTCGATTGCTGTCTTCCCAACCTCTGGACCTTCCCGAGGTGTCTGAAAGATGAACAAGTACTACAAGAACTGAAGATGGCCCAGGTAGACGCGGGACAAGCGCCGCCGCGTCTCGCACAGAAATATAAAGGGGCATGGATGGAGGCATATCTAGAGTTCTAGGGGAGAACTTCACCTGGGCCGACTCGCTATACTTTGTTTCAGCTTCGGTCGGAGCGCGGCCGATGTAATGAGCCGAAGGGCCAATCAAACAGCGAAGAGGCACAACGTCATGGCGTGCTCTCTGCAGTTGGTGGGACCAGCGGGTATTCGCCGTCTCTCTGTGAGTGCTCCGACGCCGGCTAGTCCTATCAAGCGCAGAGAGCACGCCATGACGTTGCGCTTTTTGCGCTGTTTGATTGGCCCTTCGGCTGATAACACATGCCGCGCTCGGACCGAAGGTGCTGAGACCAGGGGGAAAGAAAGCACTGCCAAAGCCGGCGCACGAGCTAAGCGGGACTCAAGCCGCGTCTCAAGAAGCGGCGCGCCCCAGCCTTTGCAGTGCTTTCTTTCACCCAGTCTAAGATGAGACACTGTTCTATACTCTGCGACAACTTTTCTTGGCAATGCTGCCAAAGCTACAGAGCCGAAGCGCGATGTCTTCTTACGCAGCTGAGCACAGTCCCCGGGTCTAAATTGTGTTTTGGCTGTAACGTAAATAATATTCGTCATTTGAATAACAATGGTCACATCACTATGAATCTTGAACAATAAAAATGTAAAAATGAAATTAGTTTTGTAGTTACTAAAGATCTGGTAGTAGGTAACAAGAGGAAAAGGAGTTAGAGGAGCACAGAACCACAAGATCATGAAGGGCACGAGAGGGAACGATAAACCGACACCATCGAAACGGACGGGCCCGGGATCTCTTCCTTAACAGATGGCATCTGCTCTGAGCCCGGGTATGTCCACTGGAAACGGTTTCATAGACACTAACGAGCTGTATAGAGTGCTTGCCTTGAATGCCGACAACGAAATCAAAACTGAAAACGAAACCAAAACTGACGTAATGAAAGCCCGGATGCTTGGCGGAGGGATACATGTGCAGGAGCTCCGCCCCCCCCCCCCCCCCCCCCCCTAGCATTCCCTTCATTGCCAAGAGAGAGAGAGAGAGAGAGAGAAAACATTTATTTAAACCATCGGGGTCATTGCTCTTGAGGTCGAGTGGGTGGTGTCCTCATTCCAAGACTCCACTGGCCATGGCTGCTCGACGTACTTGCTGGACGAGCGCTTCTTGGCCCGCCAGGGTATCGCCGGTCAGCTGTACCTCCCACCGCTCAAATGACGCGCTAGGCGTCTTTAAAGGGGCAATGCAACGATGTTTTGTATTTTGCGCAAGTACCGCTTAGAACGGATCCCTGACGTTAATGACCTGTGAAATACCCGTTCGTTTTTCACCACATGCAATCGAAGTCGCAGAAAAAAATAAAGAAAAACGAGCAGAGTTCACCCCCTCAACTCGCAGCCAGAACAAGCGGCCACGTGATCTGGAGTCGATTATATGCCGCCAATGTTGATCATAGCCATGCGCTGGGGTTGGCAAGGCACAGGACACGCGCTGAGTTCCAGACATTGTTATGGTTCGGCTGTTGTCGTCATTGCAGCGATTGGACACAGGACACTACCCGAATGCTTCTCGAGCTATAAATTATCACGAGCCCAAATCGAGTGTTCACGCCATGCTCGGGTCCAATCTATGAGCTGGATTCAAATATCGTCACTGGGCGGTACTGCTACCGCCCAGCTACGTCATCAGGTTTTGCGAAGGAGAGATTGAATGAAAACACTCGGTTTTGTCCTCGAAGTTACAGCGCAACAAAGGAGTTTCTTGGTCAGTGGCGTTGCGTGCGAGTATCCTTGAGTCCCACTAGTGCCAGTAAGCTCGTGTAAAGTGAAAAACATTCCAATTGAATATCGTTGCACCGCCCCTTTAAGTGTTGAGGTTTGCCCCCGCACCCCCACGAGATGTGGAAGAGAGTGGGGCGTGTGTCGCCGCACCAGGGGCAGATGCCGCGATGTGTTAATGGGTACATTTTGCTGTATCTGTGTAGGTTTGGGAATGTGTTCGTTTGGATAAGTCTGAGAGCTACTGCGTCTTCCGTGGTGAGTTTTTTGTGAGGGGGAGGATAAATCCTGCGGTTGAGCCGTTGGATCTCGAGGCGTTCGCCGTAATTAGATGGCAGGGGCACGAAGGTAAAGGGTGGGGATTGATGGGACGATTGGTTTTGCCCCGCTCGGTTGGTTAGTGCTCGAGCTAAGGCGTTCGCCCTTTCATTCCCCTCCAGTCCCGCGTGGCCCGGCGTCCACGTGATTTGATGGTATTCTTCCAGCCTTGGGCCCAGGGGTGCTATGTTGCGCTTTTTGGACTCCCAGGACACTTGGAAGAAGGAAGTGACGTCAACGACTAGAGCAAACGCAGATTGGATGTTGACAGAAGAAAACAAAATCAACATCCAATCTGCATTTGCTGCGTTGTTGACGTCACTTCCTTCTCCCTAGTCTCCTGGGAGTCCAAAAAGCGCAACATAGCCCCCCAGGATCCGAGCCGCCAGCAGCGGTGTTCGTCCGTTAGTAAAGTTGCGGCAGGCCTGTTGCGAGTCGGTAACGACATGAACTTCCCTGCCTACCCTGTCTTGTTGCTTGATTACTAGTGCCGCGGCTATGGTTTCAGCCGCAGCTGGGGTCTCTGCCCTGACGGAGGCCGCTAGGGTCAAGGAGTTGTCTCCCACGTTCACAGCGGCTACCGCGAAGAGGCCCGCATCGGGGTACGCCGAAGCGGGCCTCGCCGAGTATAGCAAGCCGGCCCAAATCTCCTTTCTGCACGCTTCGAAATATTGCTAGGAAAATTCGGTTTTGATTTCGATGCTGTAATGTCCCGTGTAAGCCCAATAAAATCGCATTTGTTCTTTGTAAACCGTGTCGTGGCATCTCGTTATATTTATTTCAAATTCTGCGCCATATTTTGATCACAGCTGCCAACATGTTGCGTTAAATAATTCATAGGAATAAAAGAAATAAACTCCAGAAGTGTTGTAAGCTGACCGTGTTGGTATGGTGACATAGTGAAGAGAACAGCGCACAAAAACACTAGGACAGAAAAAAGGAGCATGCACAAGACACAAGCGCTGTTGCGTGCGCTTGTGTGTTGTGCATGTTCCTTCTCTCTTTCCTTGTGTTTCTGTGCGCTGTTCTGTTCACCAAGAAGTAAATTCGTAGTTCTAGAGTCAAACTCCACGCCGTGACACGAGTGTTCCTTGTGACGATTATTCCGCCGTGACGACAATTCCCCCAACGAGATGCCCTGTGACGAGTTGGCCTCCTTGATAAGTTCGCCTATGACCAGTTGTCCTGTGACGAATTTCTCCTAGACCCATTTCAAAGTCCTTCGGAAGGGTTCCCATTACCGGGCCAAAAAGGCGCGAGATCATCGCTGCTCCACGCCACGCTACGTGGCATTCGCCAAGCCACGCTACGTGGCACACTCTACGCCACGCCATACCACGTGGCACACGCCACGCCACGCCATGCCACGCCACGCCCTTGGTGCATTCTTTGTAGAAAAGCTGCTAAAATCACCGTCGCCGTACCCTGAAGGAGCATCCGGGTCGCTGGAAAGAGACATCCGTTCAGATGGCAACAGACTGCCGTCGCTGGAAGGATTTTGCCTCAGCGTCACTAGCTACTCCAGCTGGTCACATCCTTCTCTTCAAAGAAATAAATTCTCGTTCTGTCAACAACAGAAAGGATAAACTCTAAGTTTAAAAGCGTTTACATTTCCACGCTTCGAACCAAAACAAGTGACAAGGTTATCGCATCACTGAACGGCGACCGTCACCAGAAAGACGTCACCATTTTTTAGAATCCCTGCCGCCGTGGTATACAAAGGTGCGGTCTCTCGCTGGAGAACGACTCCCGTTCAGAACGTCACCTCCCACCAAATCCTGTAAGCATCCTTTCTCCCATAGCGCCTCAAAAATTATACGAAAACCTCTGTCACCACCACGGATTGCACCTTCCTTGTATCGCAGTTCGACACAGATATAAATACCATTAACGTAGTCTTCCACAAGAAAGCATGCCTCCAACTCCCTGGCATTCAAAGACCGAATTATCTACTGCTGGACGCTGCGCCCGCCTTTTCCTTCTCGCAGTTCCTGGTTGTGTGTGAAGGCTAGTGTACCATTATTCTAGAGCAGTGGTTCTCAAATGGGGGTACGCGGATCCTTTGGGGTCCGCGAAGGCATTCTAGGGGTCCGCGAGGACCAGCCTCATCAGTCAAGCCCGGAAATAAAAGTTGCCTTTTCTTCGATTGAGAAGAAATGTTCCAGTTTTCGGGTGCATTTCCTCGTGTATATGTCAATAAGAGAAGTTTACTTCAGACTAGCCCTTAGTTATATCAATTTATTAAATCACTATCATAATTAACCTATACTAACCCTTCCCAACACCACGAACGGGGTCCGCCATCATCTCCGCCGATCCACAAGGGGTCCGCGAATCATCGATGGCTGAGAACCACTTTTCTAGAGAGACACATTCGTAGCAGTGATAGGGACGGATTTAGTCTGCTTCGCCCTTACTTTGCTGCTGCGAGCGCGAAAAAAAAAAAAGTTTTTGGCTGTGAAAGAGAAACTTAGGGTAAAGAGCTTATAAACGCTCGCCACCTTTTTTAGTCACATATACACTTAAGCATACTACGAGTATGGATGTGATTATAACCAAAGTATGGCCGGCGCTATACTTCGTTTATGATCACCCATAATCATCTTTGGTTATAATTATTGGTTATAATAAGCGATCAGTGTCCTCTTTTGTTGCTTGTGTAACCTAAACCGGTCCGTGACAAAAACCGGCGTGGCTATGAGGTGCGTTGTTTGTGAGCAGTTTGTGTACTGAACAGTTGTCTCTGTCATGTAACGTCTGCCTCTAACCAACAATTTGCTCGTTATAAAAGCCTCTTTTCCTGCCATCTCCCACTCACTTTTCGTGCGAGATGGCAACGGCCACCGAAACTCCCTTACCATGGCCCGGGCGAAGTGCTCTCTATGAACTGTGGTAAACGAAGTCAGATAATTTGCTGTTTATATGTCTTCTCTATATGCCGAAACTGAAGCTGCTGAGCATACCCGGAACGTCGAACTCTAATATGAAAAATCACATTAAGGTGAGTTATTTTTCAATGTATAATGCCCCATAATCACCTTTGGTTATAATAATTATTGGTTATAATAAGCGTTTGGTGTCCTTTTAAGCGATCGGTGTCTGGACCGCGACTAAAACCGGCGTGGCTATGAGGTGTGTTGTTCGTGAGCAATCCGTGTACTGAACAGTTGTCTCTGTCATGCAACGTCTCCCCCTAACCAACAAGACCGTTTTAGAACGCTCGTTATAAAATCCCGTTTTACTGCTATCTCCCACTCACTTTTCTTCGTACAAGATGGAAACTGCCACCGGAACTCCATTACCATGGCCCGGGCTAAGTGCTATGTTTGAACTGAGGGAAACAAAGTTAGATAATTTGTTGTTTAAATATCTACTCTGAATGCCGAAACTCAAGCTGCTGAGCACACCCAGGACGTCGAACTCTAAATTGAAAAAGCACATTAAGGTCAGTTATTTTCCAATGTCACTTACTTTTTTTCCGTTAAAATGTCCTAGCTTTGTTAGCCAAAAGAACACATCTTTCTTTCGAGATCGTTTTGTTAGTCGCACAGTTTTTCAGCTACATCTCCCAACGCTCATTAAAGAGCCTCTGACACGCCAAAAAAAATTTTTTTTTTCACGCTAGGCGTTAAAATGGTGTAACAAGACATCATTAAAAAATTGTTTCACTTTAGAGTTGCGTAGTTCTTTTATATAAGGAATAGAAATACGAAGCCCAATTCAATGTGCCCGCCAGTGCCCTGTGACGTAACAATGTAACGTAAGATGTCGGGGCGGTCAGAAGGGAGGCATCGCCGGAAGTCACGTGAGTTGTATCACTTGTCGTGCTTACCGCGACCGCGTGTAATATTTTTTTTTAAATATTTTTGTCATTCTCCGCACTATTTTTCTCATTCTCCGCACCTCCGCGAGCAATCCAAGCAGATAAGGTTTCTTTTATTTGCTTTTAATCGCCTAATGTTGCTGTAAAGGTTGAAGAAGAGGAGTCAGTGAACCTAGTAAACAAGTTCTACTCATCGGGGAGTAGACGAAGTGGTGGTCGTAAGCGGACGCTCTGTTCATTCGCGGCTTCTTGAAACCCTACTTTTGGATCGTATTCCTTTTAAGTCGAGGAGGGCGCCCTTTCAGGGCCCCCGTTCTAGCACTAATGATGTCCCAGCAAGCCGGAGAAGGCATGATTCCTTCAAGCGACGACTTGGTAGCCATCGCTGCCATCACGCCTGGTCAGCAAACTTGCCCAACCGATGCTGGTCCTTCCTCCCTCCCTGAAGGCAACCGTTACGAACTTTTCCCACCGTTATTCGTTAGTGACATCGCCGACATGGACGCCGAGGATAATGCGTCCGCTAGTGGCACCCTGTTAAATCAACTTGAAAAAGGCAGAAGCAGGGGAGCTCTACCTCCTCATCTACAGTGCATCTCTCAGGAAATGGCACCACCTCAAGAAGCACTGAGTCGCTGACGGTAATCTTTACATCAAACAAGCCTGATCAGATTATCACTACGCTCGGAAGCCTCAAGATCTCTCAAGCTCTAGAAAAGCTTTGTCCTGAGTGCATCATCGAAGTACGCGTCAATGACAGACTCAATTTAATCGCCGTAGACACACGAAACGGTCAGACAACGAGAACGCTTCTCAACTGCACGTCCATCTGCGGCCTAAAGGTAACCGCCTACGAGCCTTCATCGCGCTCTGCGGCAGTAGGTGTGATTCGAGATGTCGAAACCAACCTATCTGGCGCCGAGATCACTGAGAACATCAGATCCACGGTTCGCATAGCAAGACTGCGTAGACTGGGTGCCTCCGAGTCTGTCAAGATTAACTTCGCTGGTACCGAATTGCCATCTCATGTTCTCCTTGGCCACGTCCGACATTCAGTGGCAGTTTTCAAGGATCGGCCGATCCAGTGCAAAAATTGCAGTGGCTTCGGACATCGCGCCATTGCCTGCAAGAGACCTCCTGGATGCAGTAGATGCGGTGAGTGTCACGTGACAACAGGCAAAGAAAAAGTCGATTGCTCGGATCGCCCCGCCAAATGCTTGAACTGCAACGGTTCACATGAGGCAACGTCACCATTATGCCCTAGGTGGAAACATGAACAAGACATTCTAACCTATATGCCAAGAATCACGATTTGAGCTTTCCTTCGGCGAAATCTGCGCTCCAGCAGCTGAAGCAGAGCAACTTGACAGAGAAGAATTCACAACCCAACATAAAATCAACTGACCCACCACTGATTGTAGAGCCAAGCAAGAAGATGGAAGTGCAGAAGACACCTCCACCTCTACGTCCAGGAATAACGCATGCCGCTGCTCTGGCAAACCAAGACCCAAAAATTCCAGTCATCTTTGCCAAAACAAAACCAAACTCAGAGCCTTCACGTACGGTGACTGAACGAAAGCTGAAACCAAGACAGGCAAAGAAAAACACAGCAAAGACGGAAACAGACACTGTCGAGACAACCTGAACCTCGATCATGAAGCTCATACTCAATTTATCTTGCAATGTACTTGTCTCAATCGAAGCACCCTGGGCTCAAACCTCTCACTCAATACTGACAACGCTCCTCACGCTCTTCACCACCTAAACATTATTTGAGGCCATGAGCAGTGGAGGAAACCTAAAGCCGCCAAGAAAAGTACCACTGCTGCTTCAATGGAACTGCGCTGGAATCCAACCCCGTCTTCCCGAGTTAAAGCTACTGCCACAGACAATGCCAATCCCGATTCTCGCACTATGTGAAGCGGGCTTACCGCGGCAGCGAACAGTTTCCGGGTATGACGTGTACAAAAACCCATCGATCTCATCGTTTCCCAATGGTAGTGCAGCGTGCGTAACGGAGTGCCGCATATAGAGATACCAGTTGATGATTTGTGCACGGAGTTGATAGACCTAGCAGCGGCCAGAGTGCAACTTAGAGAAAAATATCTCAGCGTCGTATAGGTTTATGTACGGCCTCGTGTAAAGGTAGTGGTAGACGCTGTAGTAAAAGAACCATAGCCATAGATGTGACCGCACATTCGTCGGAACTTCACGTAACGTGGCAAATAGCTCCTGACACGATGGGCAGTGACCATTTCCCAATTTTTGTGTCTATGAAAGGTTACCAGACCTCCCGACAACGAACATTTCATGTCACAAATTGGGACACTTTTCGCTCTGGCCTTGGTGACACAAATCTAAATATCGTGGACACAATAATTCGAAGCAAGAAGGCAGCAACAAAAACAATCCGGCTACCGGAGCATTTCCCAGCACCCGATCTCACGTTACAAAATATCCGCGCTGCACAGCGGCGATAGTAGCTATGTCTTATGCGCACGGGAGCTGGCATATATAAAACAAAATTTAATCGCATCAATGATTTTATTCGCCGTTACGCAAACAAGCTGAGCCGAGCGCAGTGGGAAAAGCTGTGGTCCAGCTCCGATATGAACACTCCCATTTCCAAGGTATACCGCATCATCGACAGCCTTTCCGGTAAAAGAAAACCGTGTGCACCGCACGCATCCTTGGCTCTTTCACGTGGCACCAACATTGCCAATATTGCTGAAGAGTTCGCTGACAGGTACGCAGCAGTCCAAAGCAAGCCACCAAGCAACGTTCAGCCAGACACTTCAACATCGGCGCTGGATACGGCATTTACTGCGAAAGAACTTGAAGCGGCACTGCGCACATGTAGGCGCAAAAGTTCTCCTGGCCCTGATGAAATCAGCAATCAGATGCTACAAAACCTTCCAGCCACCTACATAGAACATATTTTGAATTTTTTCAATGAAATATGGATCATGCACCAGCAAAATACCAGACATCTGGCTCACGGCATGGATAATACCAATCAAGAAACCTTCCAAACATCCAGCTCTCCTATCCTCGTATCGTCCAGTATCTTTGACATCGTGCCTGTGTAAACTTATGGAGAGGATGGTGCATGCCAGGCTTATGTGGTGGATCGACACAAAAAAGTTATTCCCACATTGCATGACTGGCTTTCGGCCACGACTCTGCTCAACAGATAGCATTCTTGATATTGTAAGTAACATCGAGCACAATACAAATCAAGGAAGGTCAACACTGGCAGTATTTTTCGATGTCACACGGGCTTTCGATAATGTTGATCCCTCAGCAGTTCTTCGATCTCTCACAGCCATGGGAATTACTGGTCGCGTCCAAGGCTTCCTCAGCAACCTGTTGAGCCACCGAAATCTGAAGATAAAGCTCGGATCGTCCCTCAGCACTTCTCGTTCGTGCGCTCGCGGGTTACCACAAGGAAGCGTGCTATCACCACTACTCTTCAATGTCATCATGGCTGGCCTTCCGGATGCACTGCCTAAGCTTTTTGTTCCAATCGAAATTTCGCTATACGCAGATGACATTTGCATATGGGTCTCGGGTCACAACCATAAAAACCTTCGTGACATCGCCCAAACAGCCATTCACTGCGTCCAACAATACGTTCAAACCGTAGGACTAGAACTGGCAGCTGAAAAGACCGCGTACATCTTATTTCCGGGTCGCCATCGCCACGGAGCTAATTTTAAGCTGCATCTCGGAACAACACAACTTCGTCAAGTCCGAAAGTACAAGTTTCTGGGCGTTACACTCGATGCTAGATTGACTTGGAAAGATGCTGTTGATGCTTCATTCCATTCAGCATCTATCGCAGCTAACGCCGTACGCCGAGTGGCTGGTGCCTCATGGGGCAATGCCCCACGATCAATGCTTGGACTTCATTCCTAACTTGTCCTGAGTCGCATCCTGTATATGCTACCATTCGCATTTCCCTCATCCACACAATATGAGAGGCTCGAGAGGCTCCACAGGAAAGGCATCCGCGCTGCTCTTGGTGTACCTCAAGCCGCTAGAAACGAGCTTATATACAGGGAAAGTCAAGCTGCACCTCTACGTCTGAAGGCTACCGAAAAGCTTCTTATTCAGCTCCTTCGTCTTCTCGAAACGCCTGCGGGACGGAGACTCCTTCAGAGGCTACACAACAGGAGCTACTCACCCGTCAAATCATGCTTTCGCACGCTACAACTAGGTTGGCGCCCAACAGTTTCCGTTGTTCCGACAGCGTTGCGGCTGGCCCCTTGGGTTGAAAATGGGCCAATCTGCAAAGAGACCATTCCAAAGTTACACTCTAAAAGCAAAACTTCACAAGTTGTGGCCAAGGCTCTCACAGAAGCTTTCTGTGACCTATCTAGACTTTCTTCGAGTTTACACAAATGGCTCAGTGAATGCATCATTACGAAGCCGTACAGCTGCTTTTGTCATCCCTGAACTGCAGTGCGAATGGAATAACAAATTTCATCGCATGGTCTCTTCAACCACAGCTGAAGTTGTTGCAATCACAGAGGCACTCGTCGCACTAAGCCGTTACCATCCTAGGAACCTAGTGGTGATCACAGACTTTCGATGTGCTCTTCGACGACTTCTCATGTGTAACGAAACGACAACCAGCAGGGCCAGAATTGCCCTCCAACATATGGAAGCAAACGGATTCGTGGTGCAGTTTCAGTGGGTCCCGTCGCACATTGGGATTAAAGGAAATGAAGCTGCTGATCGGTTAGCCGCAGAAGCTCATCATCGGACCCCCTCGCTCGAACCCCCTGACGACCCTCGCCAACATAGAGCAGCTGTTCGCCGACACATTGCGTCTCTGCATCTAGATACAGATACTCACTACCCATGCATAACGAAAGGACTATCGCTCCTGGAAGCTACAACCCTGTTCAGATTACGTACAACAAGTGCTAGGACACCCGCGTGGTTATACAAGATCGGAGTCACACAGTCTCCGCTTTGCTCAACATGTGCCGTCCACTGCGACAAAGATCACCTGCTTCTGGAATGTCCAACCTTTCAATCACAACGAGATACACTTTTCCAGCGTCTCCGCGCGATCGGCGTGGCACATGCAACTGCAGATGACCTGACTTGTCCTAGCGGCTCACGATCACGCCGTGAAAAGACGCAGAGCTTTCTACTCGTCGACGACTCTGCTTACACATTTGTGACCATATCTTCTTAACCTAACGATGCTCCCGATGTAATTGCGTACTTTGAGCGCTCATAAGTTCTGCTTTAGGACAATATGTGTGAATGTGAATACGTATGAGTGAGGTTGTATGTGAGCAACAAAGCCAACACATCAATGGTAGGCTAACCGCTTACTATTAAAACGTGATTCTCTTCTACTCATCTTCTAGACAAAACACGTACTTCATGCTCGACGTTCACTTGTACTTGGTACGTCACCAGTTGGTATTCTCTAAACGGCAGGCATCTTCACCCTGGCGAGTATCCGATGATTCGACGACCTCGGTGTCTGAACCTTCGGCAATGCGATCGGGCGTGTCGTATGCTAGCAATCCTAATTTCTGTGATAGTTTGCGATAGTCTGCGATAACTCGATAGTTTGTCTTGTGCCCAGTATGGCTCTGTACCATCGGACTGATAGTATGCACTCGTACACTGGCTTGTGCTCGCAACGCTTTCATCATTGACCTCCATCACGTCGATCCACTGACTCTTCGTCCTCAACTTTTACAGCACGCGAACTAACCAACGGTGCAGCGATAAAAAGCTAGTGGAACTGAAACTTCGTTTTCTACAATCGCTCGTAAAAAAAAAAAAAAAAAAAAAGCCAAAAAACGTCTTAGTTACGGTCGTGGAGAGCACGAGGAGTGTAACTCACGTGACTTCCGGCGAATCCACTTTTAGTGACGTAGGTCGATGCCGCCCTTCCAGTGACGTGATTGGTTGAAGCCATTTTGGAGCACGTTTCGGAGCAACCAAAACAGTGTTTTGGAGCAGCAAATGTGGTCTTTTGAGCAACGAAAACAGTGTTTTGGAGCAGCAAAAGCGGCTTTTGGAGCAGCCAAGACAGTGTTTCGGAGCAGCAAAAGTGGATTTTTGATCAGATATTCTTAGAAAAATAAAAATATTCGTTTTAAGTGCTGTACAAACGAAGGGCACATTGTGTTGTGTTGTCGCTGCTTCTGTTTTTACTGCTCAGACATCCCACAAGTGTACAGTGCTGTAGGCATTGCCAAGCAATTTCGAAAAACCGCTTGCCACCGTTTTACTCGTTACCGACGAGTCAGATTTTCGTCAAAAGTAAGCAAACGTAAAACAATAAATTGCAAGCGTCCCAGCTGGTGCCTCAGTCACGCAGTCATGTTCGCATGCACGTGAGGCCAACTTCGGCAGGCTGGCTGTTGGGCATGCTTCGTCGTGCGAAGGCAGACAACGGCTGTCCGATCGAAACCGAAACCATGCTCCTCAGCTCCGTCGCTAACTTATCCCCAAAACTGTACACAAAATGTAACTTTCACGCATGCGACAAAAACAGTCCAGTGGCGCGTGCTTGCCAGGCCGGCAAACAAGATACAAGCTATAACACACAAAAAATAAAGAACCTGAGTGCATCGATGCAAGACATTGCGAGCCAGCCTCAAAAAGTACTTGGAGCTCTTTGTGCAACGACTGAACTCCAGACAAACAAGTACGCTGTGCGGGTTCAGTGTGCAGACATTGCCTTCTTTGCTTTAGCTCACTTCTCTTCACCAACTTTCTTTCACGGCAGATTTTTCACGTACCGTGGTTCCTCTCGAAAGGAGGCTCACCGAGAGGAATCTAGATAATCAATACTTTGACTGCAGTCTTTGAATTAAAGATGGATTTTCGTAGTAACGTATGATTTAAACAAGAACAGGAATGTTGATGAACATGCGGCGGTACTTAGTTTCATTTTAGAAAGTACCATATCTGCAGTGATGTGGGGACGGCAACATTCGACGTCGCGCGACCACGGTGACTGAATGGCAGTGACTAAATATAGTTTTCCCACGGCCGTTGCTGCAGCTCACAAAGTAACTCCTGCCGCGCAAAAACATGGTTTCGTATCACAGCATGACGG